>PVKH010038858.1:0-11273 GCA_004027955.1 Chaetophractus vellerosus | reverse complement strand
TTAGCATTGTGTATGGTCAGCAAAGAAATTGCCAGGAACCTGATGTCCAGAGCCGTAGACGGAAGTTGTGATCAGTGGACAAAGCAGGCCCCTGGGCATTTGCTGGTGATTTCCTTGGGGCCCTTTAGGTCCCCTGTCACCTATATCCTGAGCTCACACAGGCCCATGTGACCCACCCTAGGAAGTGATTGTCACGATCATTTCAGGAATAAAGAAGCATCTCCATTTTCCAATACAGAATACACCATGCCAAACTGCCCCCTTCCTTCTACAGTCCCCTCTCATGAGCAGTCCCCTTTCATGAAGGAAACCACAAGGGTGGGGCTGACATCTGTAAGAACATGTATTCGAGTCATTTCCACTTGGCTACCTTCAATAAGGTATTATGTTAACGCCACAGTACTGGAAACTGAGAGTCAAGAATTCCAGGATTCTTTGTTGAGCCCAGCAATGCACTGCTTGGAGTCTAAGCACCAACTCCTGGTTTGTCCTTGTTTGCAAAGCAGGGATAATGATACCCAACTCAGGGGCTCCTATATGGACTAATCAATATATATTTAGCACAATTATAATTATATATTTATAATATATATTTATAATTATAAATATATAATTAATATATATTTAGCACAATGTTAAATATAAAGAGGCTTCATGGAGAAGGAAGATAACATTGCCCTTTAGCAGTGATACATATTAATTACAGTGTGTGAGATCCCAACAAAGCTGTGTCTATCATTTTGAGGAAGGTAGTCTAAGAAGATCCACCTTATTTCATTTTTGGGATATATTCTTGCTTTTTATTTCCTACTCTAGACTCTTCTTTTGAATAGTATAGAACAATTTTACGTCTATTTCTTATTTAACTCTTTACCAATGATGGACTTTCAATTGGGTATGTGAGGGAATGACAAGCTGAGAGTTCTTTTGAACTCTTCCGGGTGTGTTAAAGTCACCTTTACCAGGCTGTTGTTGGACAGACTGCAGAGGGGTGACTGCTCCAACATCTCAGGGCCTAAGGGAAACTCCCTGTCCCCAGAGAAAAAGTCAGGGACTGGTGTGGTAGCCAGAATGCTCAGCAGAGCTGAAGCTCTTCTCCCCTGCCAGCACAAGTGAGCACTTATTGTGTCCATGCCGAGGCCTCTGGGCCCTGGGGCAGAGTTGCCAAAGCTGTTGGTTACAAAACTGGTTTCCGATTAAAAAAAAAAAAAAAATTCTTACCTGACTTTCTGTCAAGTAAGATAGCTACAAGGAAAGATTTTGTTTTTTTTTTTTCTTTTCTTTTTTTTTTCTTTTTCTTTTTTCTTTTAATGCTTAAGGCAATGGATGGGAAGGTTGTAACACACAGGAACAAAACAAGTTTTGGACAAGACTGCCTAAGAGCCCTTACAGGGACAGCTAAAATTGAAGCAAAGAGAAGCAATGTTCTGTACTTACTGTCAAGTTGAAAGTAATAAATTAAACCAAATAAAAATTTCCAAAAACTATTGAATACCTACGTAAGTAGCTATTGAGAAATAAAATAATTAATGAAATTAAGTTGAAAGGAAAAGGTATAAAGAAAACATTAAGGGGCCGGCTGGATAGCCCAGTGGATAGGGCGCCGGCATACCACATGGGAGGCCCCAGGTTCGGTTCCCGGGGACCTCTCCTAGCGGGCAGACCGCCTTGAGAAGGGCAAGCCACCATGGGCGGGCCAGAGCCGCCGTGGGCAGGGCAAAAAGCTGCCACGGATGGGGCAAAGCCGCCACGGGCAGGGCAGGCCGCCCGCGAATGGAGCATAGCCAGCCACCCGCGAACTGAAAGCCGGCCGTGAATGGAAGCAGAAGCCGCCCACAAGTAGGGAAAAAGCCGCGCCTGTGCAGTGACCAGTCTCGGCGTGTCGCCGCAGCAGGGGGGAGGGGAGATATGTAATAAAATAAATAAATCTTTAAAAAAAAAAAAAGAAAACATTAATGTGTTCATTCAGGAAATATTAACTGAGCACCTAGTATATGCCAGACATGTGCTAGGAGCCAGAGAAATGGCAGTGAACAACAGAGATAAAAATCCCTGCTTTGTGGAGTTTATATTCTAGAGGAGGCAGACAATAGACAAGCAAACAAATAAGCAGGAAAATATCAAAGAGTGATATGTACAACATAGACATTAATGTAGGTTGAGGTGACAATAACTCAGTGACCTTTCTGCAAAGGTGACAGTTAAGCTAAGATGTGACAAACAAGAAGGAATCCATCCCGTGAGGATTGTGGGAACTGCATTCCAGACCAAGCAATCAAGTCATCTCAAATTCTCAAGATGAGAAAGAGTTCTACATGTCAAGAACTGCTCCAGTGTGGCAGGAGCAGAGAGAGGGAGGGTGTGGTGGGAGGTCAATCAGTGAGTTCCGCAGGGTCCAGATCACACAGGGCCCTGTAAACTCACAAGTTCCCAAGACTCTCTCCTAGATCTTTCAGGAAATCACTGGACAGTTACAAGCAGAGGAGTGGTAGCATTTAAAAAGATGACTCTGGCCAGAATGAGGTACTATCTCACGCCCACTAAAATGGCTACTCTTCGAAAAAAAATGGAAAATATTGTTGGAGAGGATGGGAAGAAATAGGAATACTGGTATATTTTTGGTGGAAATGTAAAGTGGTGCAGCCACTGTAGAAAACGGTTGGATGATTCCTCAGAAAGTATGTGCCATGTAACCCCAGCTACCCCACTTCTAGGTAATTACCCCAAAGAAATAAAAGCAGCGATTCAAACAGACATTTGCACAGTGATGTTCATAGCTGCATCATTCACAATTGCCAAAAGGTGGAAGCAACCCAAGTGTCCATCAACAGATGAAAAGGTAAACAAAAATGTGTGATATACATACAATGGAATATTATTCAGCTGTGAAAAGGAATCAAGTTCTGATGCATGCGACAACACGAATGAACCTTGAAGATATCATGTTGAATGAAATCAGCTAGACACAAAGTACAAACACTGTTTGATCTCAGTTACATGAAATAAGCATAATATGGAAATCCATAAAGTCAGAAACTAGAATACAGGTTACCAGGGATGGAGTGGGGGAGGGTAATGGGGCGTTAAATGTTAATTGGTATGTAGTTTCTGTTTGGGGTGATGGAAAAGTTTTGGGAATGGATTTTGGGGATAGAGGCACAATTTTGCATATGTAATTAACACCACCGAATTGTATACTTGAAAAAGGACAAAAAAAAAAGGAAATTTTAGGCAGTAGATAAGTTACCACACACACATTCAAACAAATTCATAGAACTGTACAACATATAGAGAGACCCCTAATGTAAACAGTGGGCTAAAGTTAATGGCGTAATTATAATAATATTGCCCCATGAATTGTAATAAAGTTAACACACTAATGCAAAATGCTAGGAATAGGGAAAGTTGTGTGTGTGAGGGAGGATATATGGGAACTTTGTACTCTCTGCATGATGTTTCTGTAAATCTACAACTGCTCTAATAAAAATGTAAAAAAAGAAAAAGAAAAAGAAGAAGAAAAGATCACTCTGGCCACTCAGTGCAGAAAGACTTGTATCAGCTAAGAGCACAAAAAGGAGGAGCAGGGAGATCAAACTGGAGGCTGTTGCAAGGTCGTATTTATGTTCTTAGGCTTTCCTGTGAAGACCTACTTGCTCATTATTGGGAAAACTAATGACAAATTATCTTTTTGTGCACATCATTTCAAGTGTCATATCTACATGTCTGTTGAGAGAGTAAAAAGATATCACATTTTTGTGTGTGTGGCTCAGGAAATGTTGGATTGCACGGAACAAGAGAGTCATGGCCAGACAGTACCTTGTCCTCACCTGGATTATAGAGTCAAGATGGCCAATTCATCCTGGCCTTTTGACAGCCATCAGTTTCCTGTTGACATCCTACCATCCTTATACTGGCTACTTTACACAATCAAGCCATTCCAAGCATCAATTCTCCCCCAGCTCCCCTTTTTTGGTAGTAGCCTTACTTCTTTTTCTGCAAGGAAAAGAAACACTTCAGCATAAATTTCTTCTGTGCCAACCTCACATTCTGATTCTTCCTCTTAGTTTTCAAAGATGTGTCCCTCCTTCTCTCCAAAACTATGATCCACCTGTGCTCAAGCATCCCTCTCAACCAGTTTGCATCTCCTAAATTATCCCTTCATGCTGAAGCATTTTTAGTGTCATCCCTTCTTCCTTCTGCTCTTTTCTTCTTCTAAAACTACCTCATTTGTCCTTTCTTAAATTGAAGCTCTGTCCTTAACTGTGCTACCCCTTTGACAGCCATCAACGTTCCCCCTCCCAGTCTTTGCCTCTCCTTCACCCTGTAGATAAATCTCAGGCTCCTTCTCTGCTTCCAAGTATCCATTTTCCTCCACTTCCATAACCTTCAAGAACACAAATTCAACAATATCCTTCTTCTCGCCAATTCCATTATTCTCTCGACCTTATGTATTTCTTGAATTTCCTCTTTTACTTGTGTGAACTATTATGTTTCTCCTCTTAACTTATTCACTAAAAGTGTTTCCATTTATTCATTACTTACTGACGACCCCCAGATGTAGATGATTCTGTAAAGTCCCTCACTGCCATTCTTTCTCTAAGCTTACGAGAGGTCCACAATCCCTTATGAAAAGTCCATTGGGACTGAAAGTATTTTAAAATTAAGAATCTTCAGATTTTGGAAAGGTAATATGTGTATAGACTATAATACACTAATATTTCTACAACAAAAATGTATGGCTATTCACTCAAAGTAGGATAACCAAAGAAAAGAAATTGCCTCATATTACTTCAGGTCAGATTTTACTTCCAAATGAATTTTAGTGTCAATTTACATAAACAAAAACAAAAAATCTTTTAAAGACTTTAGCTTCTAATTTCCTCTGATGAGCCCCAAATCTATTTGTTTATGCTGCTCTTTCTCTCTGTTATTCTAAAATTTCGACTTGGTTTTCAAATAACTACCTCAAAGTTAACATATTCTAAAAAGAACAAATCAATTTTTCCTCGCAAGCAGGCTTCTTTCTGTAGAATTTCATTTATCATCCGGAACATCATTTTTCTAACCTCCTAAAGTAAAACCCTTAAAATCTTTTTCACTCCACCCCCTTTTGCTCCTATGTGTAATCCATCATTAAATGTCTTAACTTCACCCTCACTGAACAGCCAGTACCTTAATCTACGGCCACACTGTTTAACAGCCTCTTAGGCAGTTTCTGAGTTTCAAGTTCACATCTGTCTTCTGCCTTCCCCTGCCTCTCCATCACCACCAGGGATACCATTGCCACTGTCTCCTAAATATTTCATTCACCACTTTGCTTCCTTGCTCAAGACATTACTCTGATTTAAGGTCTGAATTTAAAAGACTAACCCCATCCCAAGCTTATTCCTAAAAAGAAATTTACTTCCTAAGGTTGCTTTCTGTATCATTCTTTCTTTGAATACATTTTAATAGGGTTAACGTATTCTCTCCTGTGTTCAACTATTGCTTTGATTCTGATGCCTTTCCTAATTCTAAGATAGAACAACATAGTATCAAATGCAACTGATATACTGTATCTTAGTTTTTTAGTCTTAAAATTAGTTTATTTTTCATTTCTTTTAGGCTTAGTCTAGGCTAAGTTATTGGCAATTCGTGTAACTGGGTTAGTGTACTTCCAACAATTCCCTTTTCATTCCCTTCCATTTTCACTGAATGGAGAAACTCCCAAGGTACCTCATTAACAGGGATGAAATGAATAAAGAGCACATGGACCAAACGTAAGGAATGAAGTAAAAGCCACTGGCAGAATATAAGCAT
Source organism: Chaetophractus vellerosus (assembly GCA_004027955.1). Classification (NCBI taxonomy): domain Eukaryota; kingdom Metazoa; phylum Chordata; class Mammalia; order Cingulata; family Chlamyphoridae; genus Chaetophractus; species Chaetophractus vellerosus. The sequence goes on along the minus strand of PVKH010038858.1, from coordinate 5,474 downwards.
TAAAACTTTAGAAGCACCAGGGGCTATCAGCAAGCTGATAGAATGAATGCTAAACACACAGGGATTTGAATTCTTTTCCTTACTTCATGCATGTATTTTGACCTTCTAGGTTTTTTTTTTCCTTTTCTTCATGCAATCCACCCACTAATTCCTTCATTTCTATCTATGCTGTGAAAATAGGGGATGCTCTGTGCAGTACTTTAAGTGATAATGAGTACTTACTTTACAAACCTTGAAAATATTTGGTAAATAAAATAAAATTTTTTAAAAAGATGATTGTAGACAACACATGACAAGATCAGCCAGTGACATAGGAAGGTCAGAGCATCAACTTATTCAATTACTCACCCCACTCCACCAATAATTTAAACTTGCATATCATTCTATTCAGTGACTTTATAAATTATTGGAAGGAAGTGATCAAGAATATCTTCATCAGATTTATTGATGAAACTGAATATTCAAGGTTGCTAATGCTCAGATAGACAGGAATAAAATTCAAGATAATTAATTAGATTTAAGAGTGATTCTACAAACTAAAGAAAATCCAATAGGGGCAGGCAGCTTACTTAGGTTTAAACAGTAACAGCACATGTAATAGACAAGTTGCCTAGGCAAAATGAGCAGAAAAGACCCTGGGTGGAGTTGGGGAGCTACATAACTAACATTGAGTTAATGAGAGTCAATATGATAAGGTTTTTTTTAAAGGCAATGTGATAATGAGATGAATTAATAAGAAGGTTACATAAAATCACAGATGCTAGAGCTGCAAGAATATTATAAGTAATCTAGTCCAGTTGTTCTTAAGATTTTTTCAGCAGTAAAACATCTTATTCTAAAAAATCTTATACAGATTCAACCATATATTGAAAACAGGTACAAAGGAGCTTCTCTGACCCAAGGCATGGCGTGAAGCTTGCAATCCCATGTTCTTCTGCCATCAGGCTTCCCCTTTCTTCCTGTTCCTGCCTCTGAGGCACCTCAGAGGGATCCCTAGGACACTAACTCCCATCCCCTAATTTACAGATATAAAAGCTGATGCCCAGGCAGAGAATGCAGGTAGTCTAGAGAAGAGCTGAAATCAGTTCTGGTCTCTTTGCTACATTCAGTGCTTTATAATCATTTGTCCAGTCAATGCAACTTCATGTGTTGCATGCCTATTGTATGCCAGGCATTGCATTAGGTATGAATAAGATGTGAGTCCCCTGCCTTCCAAAAGCTAATAGTCTAGTAGAGAAGAAATATGCTTTCTAAATAATGATATGGAGAAATTGGTGTTACTAGGGCTATTACAAAATTCTACAATAACATCAGAGATGTTAGACACTACCAATTGGGAACTCAGGAAAATTTCACAAATGAGATAATAATTAGAGTTTTAAAGATGAATAGTTAGGGACGTCTGTATAGCCCAGTTGGTAGGGCGCCGGTTTACCACATGGGAGGCCCCGGGTTCAGTCCCTGGGCCTCCTCGAACAGGCGGACTACCTCAAGAAGGCAAGCCAACGTGGGCGGGCAAAAAGGCAAGCCCCCATGGGCAAAGACAAGCCCCCGCAAGCAAGGGTGAGCCTGCACAAGCAGGCGGGCCGCCGCGCCGGTGAGCTGACTCAGTAAGTCGCCCCAGCAGGGGGAGACAAGCAGACATAGAGGAACACAGAGAAAAATGAACACAGCAAGAACAAGCAAAAAGGGGGGGATGTATAATAAATAAAAAATAAATTAAAAAAAATAAAGATGAATAGTTGTTTGTCAGGCACAATTTTTGTCTTAAACATATACATACTAGATTATTGTAGTTATTTTTATTATTGCAATTTAAAAATAAAATAGAAAAATCAAAGAAAGTTTTTAAGGGTATTTATAATTTTTATAATGTATATTGTCATTTTGAAAAATATCTGAAAAAATTCACCTAATTCCTTAAACTCTTCCTTTTCTTAGAAGTATGTGGCATTCTTTTTTAGTTATTTTAGGCCAAGGTAATGAACGAATCCAAGGGCAAAGTCTTCTGCACTGATTTGAATGGCACAGTCATCAATGGGGAGAGGCTTTAAATAGAGTTTTAGCATCAATGCCCACAACTGTCCCTGCTTCCCTCATTTTCTAAGTTGATCGATCTTTGTTTTAAGATTCTAATAAAAAGATATCAAATAGGAGAAAATTTCCTCCTCATTTAGGGTTCTTATCAGGATCCTCTTGGAGAATAGCATATTAACTTCCAGGTTTCTAAGAAGTGCAGTCAAAGTCAAGCAAAGAATTATGTTAGATGGGTCTGCTTTTCACTGAGATGACCAAGGCTGCCTCGACAATGCTCATTTAGGTAGCATCTGTCATAATCACAGAGATCTCAACGAGTTGCTGCAAAGGCTCCAAGCATACAAGTTAGAGCTGTCTATTTGCTCTCCATTCTCACATTTTGATTCCCCCCATGTTTTTCCAGACATCTCCTTCCATACTGATGGCTGGAAGTCATTAAAAACATCACCTGATAGCTGATAGTTAACCAATAACTAGCAGAGGACATGACTCCATACATAGGGACTTTTTGGCTTTGCTGTAGATGGTATTTGATTAAATCTTCCAAAAGAGAAAAATCATCAGATACAATGGTAGAGGAAAATCAAAGCCCATCTAAGAAGATAAGAGGGTAAAATCAATAGTCATGGGAATAAACACAGAATAATTACAATACTAAGTCTGTTCCCTCCAGTCTTGAATGCAAGATACAGCTCAGTGGGTCCATTTGACTGATGTGGCCAACATACTGCCAACTTCAAATGTTTTATTCCATTTTCAAGTATTAATTCAGCACTTAGATGTTCTTCAATAATGTGTGTACATATAAATATATATGTATAATATATATGATATATGATATATATGACACACATATATGAATACATATTTTTAAATCAACTTAAGTCAATTACCCATTTCATTAAATTATGGGTTACACTCTAATCAGTACCCTGAGAAAAAGAATAGATCAGTAATTTACAGGGCTTGCTTTTTCTAGAGCACCTCACATAACTAGGTAGACATACATTCTATACATTCCATCCCAATAGCTTCAAAGCTGTCACATGCAAAACAAAGCAAACGTATAATATTGTAAGTGGAGAAGAGAGGGATGAATAAGCACCAAAGATAGGCTCAGGCTGGTGGTGAGAGCCAACATTTTACAGAGCAGCACAGAAGATTTAATACTAAAACAACACACATGCTTTTACAAACAGGGATTGGGGATAGATAGAAACCGTTGGGGTTAAGACATTAGTTCACCTCTCAATTTTAAGACATCTCCAGTCTATCAGGTGCACAAAGAACAATTCAGAGTTGTTGATTCTGAATCTTGAATTAAACATTCTACTTCCCAAAGCACCTTTGTGTGATTTATCAATATCTGATTCAAAAAAGAACTTGGTCTACTACAAATGAACCCTGTCCCAAAGAAAGTGGCTTTTGAGAGAACATATAATAGCTTGGTTCTTTTTCCAGTGTTAGAGGTTCTATAAAATCTAGAGCAGAGAGGGCTAAGTCCCAGAGAATACTACCCAGCCGCAACTACCTTCCCGGGCGTTTATTTTGCTATTTAACCTATAACCAATTGCAAAACAAAAGTGTTGAACACTCAGAAAAGAAAATGATCATCTAAGCAAAGATATTTGTAAATAGTGGCCAGAACACATTTCAATATATTGAACTATAAAGGCAGTAGCCTGAGTAATAGTAATAGATTCTCATTCACAATCATGCACCTCATGCCACATATTATCAGAGACATTAGACAAGTCGATAACTCAGAATGATTCCCTCAGCAAGGGCTTACCTCAAGATCCTGGTCATAGCACCTGTTTCGGGAATTTTCACATCTATTCCGGGAGTTGGGGCACCTATTCCGAGAGTCAAGACTCCTGCTGCGGTTGTTGGCACACCCATTACACCTGCCACAGCCGCACCCACAGCAGGTGCGAGCCCCCATGGAGGTTCTGGGTTGGACCAGCCTTCTGATGTGCCCCGACAAAGAGTAATAAGGGTTGCAGAGGAGGTGGAATGGCCAGAGCTACACACACAGCCAGGAGTGGTTCCTATAGGCGCAGATGTTGGGAGTGCAGCCTGTGGCCTTTGTTTTTGACTGGAGAAGCAATGCCCAATGAGGGATTTCTGACCACAACAAGTATTATGATTAGGAAAGGCTCTTCATTGATTCAAAAGAAGACAACCCCCAGATTCTTCATCTCTCTGGCCAAAATGATGATCCTCTCTTGATGGCCTCAGGAAAACAAATGAGCATCACTGGCCAGCGACTCCTCTTTATTGTGGGGATGATGTCAGGAGAGCTTTAATTGCCCCCTGCACTGCTTTATCTGATAGGAATTCAGCTTGAAATTTAAGGATGTTAGGGAACAATTACAGTAATTACCACTTCTCTGGAGCTTTGTATTGCCCTATGCTTCACAGTCACTAGTGATTCCTTAACTGCAACACCGACCATGACCCGAAGGAAATTCCTAAAGGAAAGAAACCTGTCCTAACTAGAGATGGAAATAGAATCCCAAAGGGCTTGATTTAAATAATGTTTTCTGTGCTTGATGCTTGAAGTCCAAGACTGTTGTAAAGATTTTTAATGGTAAGTGTAGGACATTTATTTGAACAAAGGGATTGAAAGATAGGCAGGAGCAGAATTGGGATGAATGAGAGGGAAGAGCACTTCAGTTACTCTTCTGAGACCTTCATTTAATTCCACTGAATAAATATTATTTCATAAGCCCCACTCCCACTCCCCATCTCCTCTAAAACGTCCTCTATAATAAGGGCAGAGAAGCATTCTTGTTTTTCACTTCTCAACAGGTCCTCCCACACATAACCCCCCACCACCACATTTAATCCCTGATTGGGTAACAGAACACTAATTTTACAAAAGAAGAAGAATACAAAGAAGAGAAAAACATCCCATATAAAACCACAATTTTTATCAATTCTGAATACCAATGGTTTTCATTTCCACAATGTATTCAGCAAGACAACCCAATATAAAATTGAGCAAAGAATATGAAAAGACAATTCACAGAAGTACAAATGATCAATAAATATAAAAAAGAGCTCAGGAAGCAGATGTGGCTCAAGCGATTGGGCTCCCATCTACCATATAGGAGGTCCAGGGTTTGATTCCCAGGGCCTCCTGGTGAAAGGCAAGCTGGCCCATGCAGGAGTGCTGGCCCACGCAGGAGTGCTGGCCCACACAGAGAGCTGACACAATAAGATGATGCAACATAAAGAGACACAGGGGAGAGACAATAAGAGATGCAGCAGACCACGGAACTGATGTGGTGCAAGAGATTGAGCAACCTCTCTCCCACTCCGAAAGGTCCCAGGATCGGTTCCCAGTACCACCTGAAGAGAAGATAAGCAGACACAGAAGAATACACAGCAAATGGACACAGAGAGCAGAAAGCGAGCGCAAAACAATGAGG
>PVKH010038857.1:0-11283 GCA_004027955.1 Chaetophractus vellerosus | reverse complement strand
GGCAGTGGCTCGTTCCGTTCCAGGGTGGCTCCATTCCATTTCCACGGGGGGCTCCGCTCCATGTTTTGCGGGCAGCAGTCCTCCATGTTTTTGCGGGCTGCCGGCTTCCGCTTTCGCGGGCAGCAGCTCCGCTTTTCACGGGTGACCTTGGCATGCCCGTGGGGGCTCAGCCCTGCCCGTGGCGGCTTTTTGCCTTGCCCACGGCGGCTTGCCTTTCTCAAGGCGGTCTGCCCGCTCGGAGAGGTCCCCGGGAACCGAACCCGGGGCCTCCCTTGTGGTACACCGGCGAGCTCTTTATCCACTGAGCTATCTAGCCGGGCCAAGAATCTGCATTTTTAATAGATTCCCCAGTTGATTGTTAAGCAAAGATAAAGGCTGCTTTTCTAACAAATCCCTTCCCACAATGCCATTTAATTTTTGTCATTATAAGGAGTACTCTGGCCAAAGTTGCTGCTGTGTCAAGAGATTGTATCCTGACCTTCCGGAGAAAGTTTCCCAGCCAAAAGATATTGACAGTGATGGAGGTGGTCTACCAAGTTTCCTTAAGTCAAGAGCAGTCAAACTGGTCAGGATTAAGCAGGTAGGACTAGCTGTTGGAGTTCAAGAGCAGGGGTCTTTAGCCTGGGGTCAATGGGTGAGGAAAAACATATCTTTTTTTTCACTAGCTTCTAACTGAAAATTAGCATTTCTTTCTACTATGAATGTGGCAACAAACCACATTAGTGTTAGCAGTACCTGTGACTCTGTCACCAACAGAAATCACAGATTTTTCCATATCACATTTTAGTTGCTACAATTTGAAATATCATTTACACTTATCAGAACTTCAAATTACATCCAGTTTTAGATCCATCAATAGATCTTATTTAAAATGTTCATAAGGAATCACAGATATTACTATTTGACACATTTAAAAATATTTTGATAACTGTAATTCAATATAGTTGGTTACCTTACCTTTGTAATTTTATTATATACATTTAGAAACATCATTGTGAGAAGTGATTTATAGGCTTCACCTTTTTCTGAGAATAATTTTATAAATATTTATCATATGACTTCACATCATTGCCAAAGAAGTCCATAGAACAAGAAGTTAAGAAATTCTGTTGTAAAGAAATCCCAAACCATCAAGTGGCTTTTGGAACAATTAGTGATGAACATTTTAAGATTTCTCTAACCAACCAGAGGTTTTTTGCTGGTTTAACTCTGCATTAATCATCCTCAGTAATATACTAAAGGCTTCCCAGTTAGTACTTAAATATCTTAGGCTAAGGACAAAGCCTTCTTCATCCTTGCTCATCTAACTAGCTTCATAGTAACCAACCCCGTCAGCCCATGGAATTTAAACCCCATGGCCCTGACAGATATCATGTGCCCCATAGCCTTAAAGTTGTCTGGCTGGTAATTCTTTGGTTCTTCATTTGTATTATGGTCATTAACCCAAGGGCACATTGGACTTGTAGAAGGGTATAGAGAAGAACTATGAGGTACGGTTCCAACTCTCCAGGACAATGGATCTCAAGCTCTGGTACTTGAGGCAGTTATGATTTTGGGTTAAACATATGAACATGAATGTCTGGGTTCAAATCTTTTCTCTGCCACTTACCCGCTAAGTGACCTTGGGCAAATTGCCCTCTGTGCTTCGGTTTCTTCATCTGAAAATTGAAGATGATACATGGGTGCCCTTAGGACAGTACTTGGTATATAGTAAGCACTCAATAAATGTTAGTTGTTTTTAAATACACGAAATCCTGGGCTACAGCCCAAACTCCCACATCAGAATCTCTGAAGGCTAGGTCACCTGTACACCACAAGTGATTTTGATATACTTTATCACTGTTTTGCAACCTATATTTCATGATTACTTCCTGAAGAAGCCATTTTAGACATTTTTTTCCCATAATACTCCTCACCATGAAATTTTAGTACTACAGATATATATCCCCTTTGGAGGTACACAAACCATTGTGATATCTAAGATTTTTTTGTGCCTCCCTCCCCAAGAACCAGTGTTAGTCCTCACAGAGGCAATGTCACACCTATTGAGAACGCATGCCAATCTTGGCTGCACATTAGAATGAAATGGGGAAGCTTTAAAAATTACCCATGTTTGGGATGCATACCACACCAGGTAAATTAGAATCTCGAGGAGGGGTTGCGGGGGACCAAAGTAAGACTGTCTTTTTAAAAAATCCCAGGTGATTCCAATATGCAGCCAAAGTTGTGAACCACTGCTTTAGAGTTTTAGATCCTCTAATAGGAGATTAAAATCTGGTTGGCAAAAAGGACACAGAAGCGTGAACATAAACAATGCAGAAATGAACGGAACAGTGAGTGCTATATGAAGTCAGAAAAAGGAGAGATTAACATAGGCTGTTACAATTGGGAGAGATTTTGTCAAAATAAGTTTTGAGTTGGACTAGGAATCTGAACAGAAGTTGCAAAGAGAGAATTGAAGAGAAATTTCAAAGCAGAAATAACATGGCCAAGAGTATAAAAAGAACATGGGGTATTTGGGGGATGTGGTAGGTTGAATGGTGTCCCCCCAAAAGATATGTCTACCTGGAACCTGTGAATGTGACCTTATTTCGAAGAAGAATTTGGGGATGTAATTAAGGATCTTGTGATGAGATCATCCTGGATTAGGGCTGCCCCTAAATCCAATGACAAGGGTACTTAGGAGAGAAAAGAAGGGGAAAACACAGGGGGAAAGATGATGTGGAGATGAAGGCAGATTAATGTGTCTGCAAGCCAAGGACTGCAGCAGCCACCAGAAGCTGGAAAAAGCAAAGGAAGGATTCTCCTCAAGAGCCTTAGGAGGCAACACAGCCCTTCCAACAACTTCTTTTGAACTTCTGGCCTCCAGGACAGTGAGAGAATAAATTTCTATTGTCAAAGCCATGAAATTTGTGGGAATTTGTTACGGCAGCCCTAGGAAACAATACAGGGGACAATGAGAAAACAATCTGATAGAGTAAAGGGATTGTATTAAGAGTGGTGAAAAAAACAAACTGGAAATATAGGTTGGGTCTAAACAGGAAAGCCATTGTTTTGACAGGATACTGCCTGCAATGAGAACAATTTGAGGTCTGGGGATAGGGAGTACAACCTGATGAAACCAATGTTACTAGGTGATTAATCTAGTAATTAATGCTGTTTAACCCACAGGGAGAAAGTAGAGTTAGGGAATCCACCCACAATTATGATAAAATAAAGTAGGGAAGAAAGGAAAACCTGGATTAGTGGGATGGTCTCAAAAAAGGAAAATAAAGAAATAGGTTCATGCAAGAAAGTTCATTAGAAGAGCTGACAGGCCTTGGTACCAGATCTGGCCATGAAGAAGAGATATACTTCAGTAATGACTGTAAGGCTTGAGCTTGAGTGAATGATGTATATTCCGTCTAGACTATCAAATAATACATTAGTTTTTACTAATTTATTTTTTATTCAATTTAATTTTTATTTAACAGCTTTACTGAGGTATATCTTATGTATGATAAAATCCACATATCTTAACTATACAATTCAATGATTTTTAGTAACTTTACCAAGCAGTGTAGCCATCACTATAAATCAGTTTTAGAACACTTTTTCCCCCATTAAGAGCCCTCATGCCCATTTATATTTAATCCCAGCTCCCACCCCTAACCTCAAGCAACCAGATATCTTTTTTTCTCTTTAAATTTTCCTTTGTTTGAATATTTTATATAAATAGAATCATAAAATATGAGGTCTCCTGTGTCTGGCTTATTTCACTTCACATAAAGTTTTTGAGGTTCATCAATCATGTACCATGTGTCAATAGTTTGATCCTTTTTAATGCGAAATGGTATTCCATTATATGGATATAGTACATTTTGTCTATCCATTCACCAGGTGATGGACATTTGGTTTATTTCCAGCTTTTGCCTGGTACAGTCATTCCTAGGCAAGTCTTTGGGTAGACATATATTTTCAATTCTCTTGTTAGATACCTAGGAGTGCAATTGCTGGGTTATGTGGTGACTTTATATATAACTTATTGAGAAAGTACCAAATTGTTTTCCAAAGTGGAGACACCATTTCCATTCTCACCAGCAATGGATGAGGGTTCTTGTTTTTCCCCATTCTCAAAAACATTTGTTATTGTCTGTCTTATAGACATTTGTGGTGGCTTGGATTTAGGTACCCCAGAAAAACATGCTCTTACACTATCTCAGTGGGTATAAACCCGTAGTAAATAGGACCTTTTGATGAGCTTACTTCAGTTACGTGCGGCTTAACTGAATCTGGGTGGGTCTTAATCCACTGAGCTATCTAGCCGGGCCCTATGGTGGGTCTTAATCCTATTACTGGAGGCCTTATAGAGAAGACCACAAAGAGAGAAGCCACAGGTAGCAGCCAGAAACTGGAAGTCAACTGAATCCAGAAAAGAAAGAAGAGGCTGCCATGTGCACTGCCATATGATGGGAAAGCCATGGAACCCCAAAGATTGCCTGCCATCCAGAAGATAAGACCCAGGAGGGAGCAAGCCTTCTAGCCTCTGAACCTGGGAACCAACAAATTCCTGTTGTTAAGCCAATCCATTGTACCATATTTGTTTCAGCAATTGGGAAACTAAAACACCATTCTTATGGGTGTGAAATGGTATCTCAGTTGGTTTCAATTTGCATTTCCCTAATGAATAATGATGTTGAGCATCTTTCGTGTGCTTATTAGCAATTCACATGTCTTCCTTGGTGATGTTGGGGATTGAATCATATACCCCACAAAAGATATGTTCTTAATCTTAAACTGCATTCCTGTGGGTGTGAACCCATTGTAAATAGGATCTTTTGAAGATGTTATTGTAGTTAAGGTGTGGTCCAATCTAATGGGATTGAATTTTAATCCAGATTACTGGAGGCCTTAAAAAGAGAACAGGAAGCAAGAATGAGAGAGAAAGCCAACAATAATAGTCAGAAGCTGTAAATCAATGCAACCCGGAAGAAAAAGAGGAGGACATCAGCATGTGATTCAAGGCTGGAATACAAGTCAAGGAACTCTTAAGGATCACCAGCAACCAGCACCAGAATGTTACTGACTTTTTGACTTGCTAACGCCTTGATTTGGCACCTCTCCTACCCTCAAAACCGTGAGATAATAAATTCCCATTATTTAAGCCAATCCATTGTGTAGTATTTGTCATAGCAGACTGGCAGACTAACTCAGGTAAAATCTCTGTTCATATCTTTTGCCTGTTTTTATTGTTTTTTGTTTTTGCCTTATTCAGTTATGAGTTCATTGTATATTCTGGATGTGTCCTTCAAGTGATAGGAGTTTTGCAAGTATTTTCTCCAAGTCTGTGGTTTGTCTTTTCATTTTCTTGATGTATTTGATGAGCAAAAGTTTTTAATTTTGATGAGGTCCAGATTATCTTTTTTTTTTATGGACTGTGCTTTTGGTGTCATATCCAAGACATCTTTGTCTGACTTAAGGTCTCAAATATTTTTCCTGTGTTTTCTTCTGAGAATTTTTATTGTGTTAGCTCTTGCATTTATAGCTATGATCTATTTTATTTTATTTTATTTTATTTGGCATTTTTTAAATTTTTCTCTTTTTTCTTTATTTTGTATTTCTGTGATCTATTTTAAGTTCACGTTTGTTTATGGTGTGAGATGATGGTCTAAGTTCATGGTTTTGCACGCTGATATCCAGTTTTTCCAAGACTCTGTTGAACAGAATATTTCTCCAATGAATTGCCTTTATGCCTTTGTCAAAAATTAACTGACTATAAATATTAGGACTTATTTCTGTACTCTCCATTCTGTTATGTTGATTTATATGTCTGTCCTTGTAGCCATTTGATGCAATTCTAAATTCCAAAAATTGATATTGAATCATGCTTGTAAACTGATCTGTTCATCTGGGCATGATTAAGTTATGATTAGGGCATTGGCTGGGCCACCTCAGTAGGGTGTTGAGCCCCACCCCTTGGTGGGTGGGGGAATCAAATATAAAAGGCAAGGCAAAGGACAGAGGGAGCAGATTTGAGAAGCAGTTTTTGAGAAGCAGTTTTGATGTTGGAGTTTTGACATTGAAGAGAAGGCCCCGGGTGAAGAGAAGTGAGCCATTCACCTGATAGTCTACAGCTGGCCTGGTGGAGAGACGCAAAGCCTAGAGAGCCTCATGGTCTATAGCTGACCTTGTGGAGGAAACAGGAGCTAAGCCCGGCGAGAAACGCAGCCCTGGGAAGAGAGGAACCCAAGAAGACTGAACCCTGGCAAATGTCGGCAGCTGTCTTGCTCCAACACATGGCAATGGACTTTGGAGTCAGACTCGCTGCCGTTGAGCGACGAGTTCTAGCAATGGACTTTGGTGTGGGAAGAAACTTATGCTTTGTGGCCTGGTAACTGTAAGCTTCTACCCCAAATAAATACCCTTTATAAAGACCAACCAATTATTGGTATATTTGCAAAGGCACCCCCTTTGGCTGACTAATACAGTCCTTATGGCTATTCCTTGCTCTTGTAGCTTTATAGTAAATTTTAAAATCAACTAGTAAAAGTCTTCCAACTTTGTATTTTTTCAAAATTGTTTAATTGTTTTGGACCTTCTACATGTATTGTATTTCCATATTCATTTTATAATCTGCTTGTCTAATTATGAAAAAATTTCTGCTGGAATTTTGATTAGAATTGAATCTATAGATCAACTTTGGGAAGATGTTCAATTTAACAATATTGAGTCTTCCATTCCATGAATATTTAGATCTTCTTTTGTTTCAGCAAAGTTTTGTAATTTTCGGTGTACCAGTATTAAATTTATTTTGTTAAAATTTTCCTAAGTATTTTATTTGTTTTGATACTGTTTTGAATAGAATTGTATTCTTATTCATTAGTGAATTGTTCATTGTTTATATATCCCATTTTTTCCTTCCTATTGCTAAATAACTCTTTTGTTGTTGTTGTTTTTAATAATTAATAGATTTATATGTGAATGAGCAAGGTGAAATTTTTTAACCAAAGGAGAGAAAAGGAGGTAAGCTTAAAGATAGATTTATACAGCATAGGCTTGGTATTTATCCAGTTGACATTTGTGAAGGTCCATGACATGTAGTTTGTGATAGTGTGAATGATATAACCTCATGGAGAGGTTATAAAGTTAAATTAGAGAAGCATATGTAAAGTTCCTGGCAGACACATCAACCTCACATGCTCTGGGGCTGGTGTGCAGAAGGGAGGCACATTGCTCAGGAGTAAAGATGGTTTAATGCTCACTGTTCTCTTGTCAGCCTGGAGAATCCCGGAGTCATTAGGACTGTCCCTCATAAATATTAAGGCTCTCTTAATTTTTCTTTAGTTGAATCTCTTTCCTGCTGCTTCTTTACTCTCAATTTTCCTTTCCATTCTCTTCACTTAATCAATTTGAATGATAATTGTTAATTATTGGGTTCATTTCAGACAAAATGTTTAGAAAATATTTCTGGTAGGGTTTAGTAAATTGATGCATTTCTCTGTTGTGTTTATTATTATTATTACCTTAACTGGATTAGTATTGATTTACTTCTTGTGTTCCTTTCTGAATGAGAAGAAAGCCTTGTTTGTTCATTCATTTATTCATTCATTCATCATTCACCATTTATTGAGTGCCTGTTATGTATCAGCCCCTGTGCTAGTTGAGAGATGATTCCACAGAAGCACATGGAAAGAAAAATCCTTCACCATTTTCTGTGTAGATCTACCTGAGCTTACCAGGGTCGATGAAGGAATACAACCAGAGGCCTCAGAAGGCATTGCTCAGATTAGAATAAGTAAGGATAAATAATGCTGCTTCATTAATTTCCCCTCTGGGTTAGAGATTCTTTGAAAAGTTATCACCAAAATTATGGGATAAAGTAACAGTGTGTTTTTGCAGATCTCTTCTTTTGAACTTAAGGGACATTAACCTAAGATGGTCCACTAATTAACTCTGTGACCTTGGGCAAGTCACTCCAGTGATCTCTGAGGATTTTTCTAACTTTAGCTTCTATTTTCCAACTCCTCTTTATTCCTAGGATCCTGATTTGTGGGTAGCAGAGAAGGGAGGGAAGTGACAAAGAAAGAGGGAATCTTTCCAAAGGCTTCATGTGTGTCAGGATATGATACATCAAAATATATCAGTAACCGTAAGAATAAATGACTTAATATACTGGTGAGTTTGGGATAAGGAACCAGGCATGCGTGGTTCTACCCCTTTTCTTCTCTCTTGTTCTTGATAATAAACTGCTAAGGACATGAATTCTGGTCTACTCTTCCATACCTGAAGTTTGTTTACAACTCAGGTTCCCCCGTGGATGTCTGTGGTTGTCCACGTTTTCCTATAATTTGGTGGATAAATCTGTCAGTTCGGGGGCTCAGCATTAGGATGCCCATTTTTGCTTCTAATCTAAGCCACATCCTCTAACCCTGTCTTTATCAGTGTCAGTGATGGTGGTGGTGGTGCTGATGATTGTTTTTTCACCATTGGCCGATTCAAAGCTCAAGTGACGAAAACAGTAATAGTATTTATCGGACCTGCTCAAACTTCAATACATGTCTATAACACTAATGGTCTCCTTGGACTTTATAAGGAAAACATCATAGAGGTAGCCTGAACTTGTTCAAGAAATACCCTGCAAAGCATCTGTAGGTCCAGATCACCAGGTACACAGCCGTTAGAAAGAGGAAATCAAGTGGGCACTTCAGAGTTTATAAAAGCTTGGCAAGTGTGAATGTGACTGCTTTATTTTATACTTTAAAATTAGTAACTTCACTCCTGTAATACAATTGGAGTATTTCTGGAATCAGTCAATCACTACTGTCAGATATAGTGGATCAGTTACTTTCAGCCATCACCTAAAGATCTGAACAAGGCATTTCCATTTTATCCTCAATTTATCCTTGTAATTCCTATATTGTGATTCATAGAAGTAAATCATATTTAAGAAGGATAGAAACTTTACATCTTATAATTCCATAAGCCTTTTACTTTCCATATTTAAAACAAAAAATGGAAAGGGAATTTTATATCCTGGTTAGTGAGTATCCTGGAATGATTGTTCTGAATTATATTTACAGGAAATTATCGCTAATTATGAATTGTTAGAAGGAGTGAGAAGAGGCCAACCTAAAGTTGTCTCAATTTATCCTCTTCTTTTAGTAAGTTTATTTGGATGAATCTTAAATGAGCTTCTGGCTCCAGCTCTCTCTTGAAGCCCTTACATACCTTTCTAACTGCCTGCTGGACCTTTCCAGATTAAGAATGCACCTTGAATTCCACAGATCCAAATTCAAACCACATCAGTCCAGTGAGTCAGCAGGCTCCATTTCTGAGACCTTTGTGTGCTCCTTCCTCTCTGGTACCCAGCCCTGGGAGCTTCACTCAAAGTGTGAGTTACCCCTGTCAATGCCTTTGTCCCATTGTGGATTATGTCTTACCTTGCTTATAGAGATAGCCTTCTGTCCATCTCCTCCAGGCCATCCTGAACATCAGGACAAGAGTTATAGAGTAATCTTGATAAAATAAAAATTTGGTCATCTTTCTCCTGTAATCGAATATATTCTGTCTCCTCATTACATATAGGATATAGCTTAAAGTTGATAGACAAGTCATTTAAAGAACTCATCCAATTTGATTATTACCTGACTTTTTAGCCATATTTCTCTGCACCCCTCTTTCCATAGGAATCCTCAACTATATTTACGCAGAACTGTTTGCCTTAATGACTATAATATACCCATCTCTATCTCTATGCCTTTAGCCCTGTAGTTCCTGCTGTCAGGGTTGTCATTCCTCTGTCACCACCTCCATCTTATATGGTCTTACTAAAACACCACCTCTTCTAGCAGCCTTCTTTG
This sequence comes from Chaetophractus vellerosus, assembly GCA_004027955.1. Classification (NCBI taxonomy): domain Eukaryota; kingdom Metazoa; phylum Chordata; class Mammalia; order Cingulata; family Chlamyphoridae; genus Chaetophractus; species Chaetophractus vellerosus. The sequence goes on along the minus strand of PVKH010038857.1, from coordinate 1,444 downwards.
AAAATCATACCTTGAATAATATTCCCCCTCTATCGCAGATTCAATTAGCACCCTGCCCTTTCCCTCTAGGCACACCAGCCCCATGCACACTGACCAGATAGATTTCTTGGGGGTAAGCAGCAGCCTAAGGACGTTTCTCTTATACTTGAACCAAGGCAGGTCACAAGTACCAGGGAGTCTTCATTCCTCAGGAGTAGGCCTCAACCAATAAATGAAAGAGGTTGGAGGAAAAAACTCAGGCTACCTTGCCCCTCATTTCGGCTAACTGTAGCATCTTCTGCACTGTCCCCCAGAATTCATTACCCAGTAGGATTGAACTCCAGTTGCCCACAGTAGGAATCTGCTCAAGAATGCACCTTTTATAATCAGCTACCTAGATTCCTTGTCTAACTTCCCTGCTTTCCTACTGGTGCTTTTGGGAATCACCCCACAAATAAACCACTTGTGGGGCTGACTGTATAGCCCAGTGGATAGGGCGCTGGTACACCACATGAGAGGCCCCGGGTTCGGTTCTCGGGGACCTCTCTGAGCAGGCAGACCGCTTGAGAAGGCAAAGGCCACCATGGGCGGGGCAGAGCCGCCATGGGCAGGGCAAAAGCCACTACGGGCAGGGCAAAGCCACCACGGGCAGAGCAGAGCCACCTTCAAGCAAAAAGGAGCCACCCATGGGCAGGGCAGAGCCGCCCGCAAGTGGGCAAGGCCACCACTCACCGGTGTGTGAAGCTGACTCAGCGCATCACTGTGGGGGTTGGGGGGGGGGAGACAAAAAGCAGAAAATTTAAAAAAATAAAATAAAATAAAATAATAAATCACTTCTACAACCCAACATAATACACTGTGTCTATGATTGACTAGGCTGCTTAGACTTCTATATATAATTTCATTTACCTTGGGAAATATTCATTTGAGGACCTATGTGAATCCTTGAGATCAGGAACAGAATCTTCCTTGGTATATGCCTTTCAACATATGCACAATCTTTTACTTGAAGTAGGTGTTCAACAACTAAAATTTGAACGAAAAATTTGCATTCTGGAACATGAAAGAAAATGCTAAAATTTTCAAAATTTTATGGTAATTGCATTAGAACAATGACTATTTTAGGCTTTAAGAATTCTGCCCTCAAATGCACAGAACAAATTATTTGTAGCCTGCAGTCAATACTTTTCATGTTACCTGGTATTGAGAGCTATATTTCCATGTACCTATCCTGTTTCACCCCCCTATCCTCTAGCCTCATTGAGGACAAGGCCTTTAATTTATGCTTCTTTATAATACCAACCCCTAGTCTGATATCTTGCACATAGTATGTGCTCAACTTCAAAAATGTTTTTAATAAAGTCAAGAATTATAAAGCACATGAGAGTGTTTAAAATTATTTATTTTTAAATAGTTTATTTTCACTTATCATTTTTATACTAGTTATTTTTATGGTCTCCTACAG
>PVKH010038856.1:0-11255 GCA_004027955.1 Chaetophractus vellerosus | reverse complement strand
CACGTGGGAGGCCCCGGGTTTGGTTCCCGGGGCCTCCTTGAGCGGGCAGACCGCCTCAAGAAGGCAAGCCGCTGTGGGCAGGGCAAGCCCCCGCGAGCAGGGCAGGATGCTGTGTGGTGAGCTGACTCGGCGGGTTGCCGCAGTGGGGGGAGACAGGCGGACACAGAAGAACACAAAAATGAACACAGCAAGGACAAGCAGAAAGGGGGGATATATATAAATAAAAAAATAAACCTTTAAAAAAAAATAAAGAGCAGGAATTCAAAAAGATAAGAGCTCCAGAAAAAGGTCAAAAGCATTGTAAAAGCTACAGAAATATCGGGTTGGTGTAGTTTTCTAGAATTGCATCTTTTGTTCAGATTGCCTAGGTCACTTTTGTAAGCCTCTTGATCCTTGGTCTGTTACCTTGTTTTCGGTCTTTAAACTTATTATACTTTTACATCCTGCATCTCATAATGTTGTCTCAGTCTTCACAGGTCTGCTCCCATTGCTTCTTGTCTCCGATTCCCATCAACCATGGGCCATTTCTTCATATATTTGATTGTGAAATCATGAGTCTTTTAACTTTGGGAGATTTATTTAAGGCCTGGGGTTAAGATGTGTTCTCCCAGAGAATTTGTGCTGGCTTTTGCCGAGTCCTTGTGTTCACTACCAACTGGAGGCTATTAAATTCTCAGCTAGTTTTTCATTCAGACCACATAAGTTGTAGGAATTGTTCCAGACATGCTTGAGGATCAGCTTGTTTTCAGGATTCTTGGAGAAGACCCTTCCTTAGGCCATCAACTCCCCCTCCTCACCCAAGGCCAATGCCGAGCCAGACAGGCTTCCTCTTTTTGAGGTAGGCTTTTTTTGTGTGTGCCAAGTTTACCCTTTTACTGAGGGTGGCACCTTTTGGGTTTTGGGACTTTGATCAAAATTCCCATCCTGTGAAGACCCAAAGCTTTGACTTCTGCTCAGCAATCATAAAACTAGGAGGGATGGGCAAATGTCCTTGGTGCAATTGTTAGCACTGGTGTTCTATTGATCCTCTGAATTTGTGTTTTTCTTGTCCCCTCCCCTACCCCCGCCACCTTCCCCGTTTCCTGTTAGCTCAAGTCATATAGTTACAGATTTTTAAAAAATTCAATCCAGCTTTGTACTGAAAGGGTTCTCAGAGTATCTGGTCTGCCATATTTTCAGAAACAGATGTCTCTTCCCTAAAAGTAAATGCAGCTCTACCCCCACATGCAAAAACAAAAAAAACAAAAACAAAAAAAAAAGTTCACTTCCCTGGCTGAAATCCATGTTGGAGATTTTGCTCAAGCCCTTTAATCACAGAAAAGCAAGCTGTAGACCAGGAGAAAAATGACTTGCCTAACTACTGACAAATGAGTCACAGAACTGCGACTGGACTTTCCCATGACCTTGCCCTTCCCAAGGGAAACCGAAGTTTAAGGTAAAAGGTAGCTTTCTCTGGATGACCCAAAGAAACAGAATTCTACTTCAAGTCTTTAAATTCAGAGGGTAGAAATAAAGAGCAAAGACACATGACTAAAGATAATGAAGCTATAAAAACCTCACTTCTAGCACAAAGCACTAAAGAAACCGTGAAGAGTACCAGTCTAAAGATGCCATTTCTGTTTAAGAACTGATGTTCAAGTAAGGAAACATTCAAAAAGCAAGCTCCAAGAAAATGAACTGGCTTTAAAATATCATTACATACAAAAAGTTTATTTTAGAAATCACATATCTTTAAAAAATAACAAAGAAGTTTTAAGTTCATAGCTTGAATGGATATTGTTAGCCATTTGAATGCCAGGGTGTTTTATGGTACAATGAATGAAGTGAGGATACCAAGCCCATATAATATCCTGGCATTTACACCAGCTCAGAACATTAATACAATGTGAAAAATAAAAAGAGGAAGAAAAAAAGAGAGAGAAAAGAAGCCTGTTTTGGAAATGTGCAAAAGTATCTTGATCTTGTAAATAAAATCTTGAAACTACATACCCATTACTGAGACTATTCCAAAAACTGTAAAAGGCAGGCATTATTATTTTAATTCACGAGCAATTTAAAAGATCAAATGGAACTTACAGCAGGAGTGCAGTGTGGTCTACACATACCAGAGTAGAATGATGCAGAAATGTTAAACCTTAGCTTTACAGTTTCATAGGTGGAAAGCAAAAGAAAATCAGAAAAAGTGGTAGGGTTTTGACTTTTTTTTTTTTTTTTTGTAGAACTTATAATCCTTGTTCCTTTTCAGTATCGGTAGGTTTATTTTAATCTTACAAATACAGCACCCACAGATGACCAAGTTCAAACACTGGAGAATCAGGATGCAAAATAAAACTGCAAATTTAAAATCACTATAGACCAAAAAATATGGCTCTTTGGAATCCTGAAGTAAAACTTGCGATTTAACAACATATTAAGGATACTTAAAATGGCTTTATAGACCAAGGAGTTAAAAGGATCCTCAAGCTGAGGTCTAAAGCAGAATTTTTATGTAATAACTTCAAGATGAGTTTGAAGTTCCTATGATACAAAGAAATTACTTCTACTTTAACATTTTTATTAAAGATCCCCAATTATATTTATTCTAGGTACTCATTCCCAGAGCATGAGGTATTTGGCTTTTTTTTAAGCATTAACCAAAGTTTGTTTATAAGAGAAGAGTTCAGGGTTCTCTGACTTAAGCTGGAGCTGAAGTCATAGAAATGTCCACTTCTAAGTTTCAAGAGAACACATGTATCGGTTGGTTACTGCATAAATCTGAGACTGCAGCTATACTGCATCAACGAGGAATAATTACAATCCATGTGGAAGGGAACTAAAGGATAAGATTTAAAATTACATATGAGGGGAGCAGGTGTAGGTCAGTGGTTGAGCACCTGCTTTGTGTATATGAGGTCCTGGGTTCTATCCCTGGTCTCCTAAAACAAAGACAAAAAATTACATTTGAACAAAGTCAATTGATATTAATCATTTGTGAAGATAAACAACACCTGAGAACCACAGAATGCTCACCTAATTTTTTCTTTCTTATTTTTGAGGTACTGGCACTGGTGATTGAACCTGGGACCTTGTATGTGGGAAGCCAGCGCTCAACCACTGAGCCACTCCCCCGAGTTGATTTTTTCATGTTTGCTTGTTGTTTGTTTTGTTTTTAGGGGGCACCAGGAACTGAACCCAGGACCTCCCATGTGGGAAGCAGGTGCTCAACCACTTGAGCTCCCCTCACCCAATTTTGATTACATCTGAATACAATGAATTTTTTATTGTTTGCCATCAAATCAGTCTTGGATATACATTCACAGAAGATAAGCATTCCAGGTAATGAAAGGATAATGTAGAAGATATGATGAAAGATATATCTCCTATAAATCTCTAAGAAAAAGTGGTCATTAATTTTATTAAAGTGAGAAATATGTAACACTAAAGTTGCATATCTGAGATTTATTATCAGAACAATGTCATTTTAAAATAGAAGAGATATATTTTCTAAAATAATTTCCGCCTGGCACAGAACTCTTGATTCTCAGAGCTGCAGGACTAGTATCAGCCAAATGTATTCTGAAAGGAAATAAATATACAAAGAGGATGTAATAGAACAGGCACAAAAGTTGACAAAATAACCAAATGAAAATTCTTTATGACATCCATGTGAGATCTGGAAAGCACTTTAATACTCTATCCTTCTTCAAACGATCAAGAGTCAAGAGAAATGGCAAGTCCTGTATTTACAAAACTGATGAAAATCACACTGTAATAATCAGTGAATGTGGAACTACTGCACAGATCTGCATTTCCAACTTTTTCCACCATGATTCTACATCAAGGTAAAAAAAGATTCTTTTGTACAAATCCAAGAAGGCTGAGAGGTGGCAGCACAACTGCCGAAGATGGTACAATGACTTACTACTGAAGCTGGTGACAGGACACGGGGGAAGGAGGGGCAGAGAGAGTCCTTGAGAAAAGAACCCTAACTCAACTCTAGTCGGTGGTTGACCTCCGGTACCAAAACCGTGCTCTGAAGTCATCACTGCACGTCATGAAACCGGGGTTGGTGGGCGAGTGCACTATACAGCGGACGATGTTGTTGTGGCCCAAGGAGAGGAGGTTTCTCCGCTCCGCCGTCCTTGAGTCCCAGCAGCAGAGACTGATGGTCCTTTCGTCCGGCAGCAACACATAGTCCTCGGTGTGGTTGAAGACTGCTTGTGTCCTGTGCACCTGTCGTCCACTCAAACCAGCACCTGCCACAGAAACCAAGAGGTTACGGTCCTGTGGATCCAGGAAGAGCTTGCTAAGTTCACATTTTAGACCCTCAGAATTTTCGACTTTGGTTATGAAACCTTTTAATGTAAAAATAACATTAAAAAAAATTTAAAGTGATACACATCTATTGTACAATTTTGGAAACTCTAAGAGAGCATAAAAGAAAATTACTTCTAGAACCACCACCTATGGACAACCGTTGTTAATGTTCAGATGTACTTCGAGGCATAAAGAAATTTTTTAATATCAAATTGGTGGCTCATTATATGTACTTTTCTATAATAGTTTAACTTTATGTTGGGTGCATTTTTCCATGTTTTTTATTGACTGCAAAGTCTCCCAATGCTTGGAGGCACCATTGTTAAACAATTTTTTTATGCTACGAATTTAGTCACTCTCTTAAAAGGAAGCTTAACCCATTTTTTATGACCATGAAGAAAATACATATTTTATGCTTAAAGTACTATGTAAAGGATAAAAAAGAAAATAATAACAGCCCGATAATTTCACCACCCAGAGGTAACCACTGTCAATCATTCATTTCAACAATCATACACTGTCATTCATTTTGGTGAATGTCCTTTCCAAATTCCTGTATTGTGCATTCATATGTAAAATTAAGTCAGAACACACGTCACATGCTGTTTTCATTCAATAATATATAGTGGCAATCTAAAAAGAGGCAATATAGCTTAGTGGATAAAGTCATAAACTTTGGTATTAGATAGATCTGGATTCAACACTTAGTAGTGTTATGACCTGGGGGAAATGATAACATCCCTAAGCCTTAATTTTCTCATCTGTTCAGTAGGGATAATTACATCACCTACCCCACAAGGTTGTAAGAATTAAAATAAGTTAATGCACATAAAGCTTTGCAGTATATATATACTAAAAAGTATTAAATGCTCAATAAAGATTAATATGATTTTTTTTAAGGCGGCACATTGTGAATGGGTACATAAAAGATTTACTCAATACTTATTGATGGACATTTATGTTGTTTCATCCTGTTACATGTGCATGCTTGTCCATTTATCTTCTTAGGTTGGGATTCTAATGAGTTAAATATACATATATTTAGAATTTTGATATGAGCCCATACTGACCTTTGGAAATATTTACCTATTGACATTCTTACCACTAAAATGTGTGTGTTGGTTTCCCTATCAATCCTTTTAAATCCTGAAATCTGGTAAGTAAAGAAGCATACTTTCATTTTCAATTCTTAGGTTATAGTGAGGTTGGTCATCTCTTCCTGTGTTTACTGACCATTTTTATTTCCTTTGTAAAATGGCTCCATGTCCTATGGCCATTTTTCCATTAAATTTGGGCTCATCATTTTCTTAATTATTTATAAAGCCTCTTTACAGATTAAGGATATTAACCCAATATTTTTCATGTTTATTACATATGATATGTATGTTTCCCCCTAGCCTGCCATTTTGTTTATAATGCTTGGAATTAATTTTTAATATCAAAATTTCTAATAGCGTTTCCTTTTCCTTCACTTCAAGAACCCCCTGAATTCAAACTGGAAACAAATCTAATTTGCTGACAAGAAAGGGTCTTAAAGTGAAAGCGAACAAAGGGAATTTGCATACAATGCCCAGTATAATCCTATTTAAAACAAATCAAATGCCAATTTTCCACCAAAACTATCAACATACCAACATAAAAGTCTTTAAAAAACCAAAAAACAAAACTAAACTAAAGCAGTCTAAACATTCATAAGACAAATATAATACACTCTTGTCAGGAGGCTAGCTTATCCTTCCAATTAGTCCTCACACTCTTAGTTTGATCACTTTTTGCATCAAGCACACAGCCCTTTAATAATAATGATTAAAGATACTTTTCAAAATACCTTCATATAAAAGTAAGGGTTTTAATGAAGTCAAAATAAATTATGATAGAAATGTTTTTTCATAAGACTTTCTAGCTGTACTAGAAAGATGGCACAGAAGCAAACTTTAGTTACAATGAAACAAAACTAAGGTAGGTTATGCTGCACCCTAGTGGCTCAAATGCCACAAATTCTTCAATTTTCTTCCCCCAAAAATCCCTCACACAGTTTTCTCGTAAGTTTTTCTGGGTTATGGTGATGGCACTTCTAGTGTCTAACACAAACCTATCTTACAACAGAGTAAACTAGGCAATGCTGATGTTTCCTGGAGGTTTATACCAAACAACAATCTTTGCTGTTAGGAGGAACAGAAAAAAAATATTTTAACAACACTCGCTATCACTATCAATCATTCCTGAACCCCAACCACTAGTGATAGGATATTAGAGCTCATCACCAAAAGAGCTCACAGGCATAAACGTTACCAACACAAATCAACGACAGAGAATTAGATAAACTTGGTTTCTGTTCATCTGTCTGCTGGGCCCACTTTATATCTAGGCTAGGAACACTGAGGTCTCATTTTTAGGCGCCACCTCTACTCTCTTAGAAAAGGGCGAAGATCTTCAGTTCCAGCCGTTCTTTCTCTAACTCGTACACTTCCTGAGATCTAGTAACTGAGACTTTCTCTGGACTGCTTTCATGGTTTTGGGGGAAGAAAGCAGGCCATCTGTCTACAAATGGGCCATCAGCTACCTAAATGTTAACTTGCATGGAATTCTGACCTAGTCTAAGCTGTAATGGAAAGGCCAAAGTTAGGAAACTGGTTTCTATTTTCAGTTCTGCCTCCTACTAACTAACTGAAGCCTTGGCTAAATTATTTGACCTCTAAGCCTTGATTTCTTACCTAAGAGAGAGAACATCTGCCTTGGTCAACACACAGATTTATTATAAGGATCTAAAAGGAAGTTCCGGAGACCGTTTAATGTTACACAAACATCAAGTAATATCCATTTCTCATATACCTGTGTATCTGACCAGCGTTCGTCCTGTTGATATTTCCCAAAGTTTAGCTACAGAGTCTTTTCCACTTGAAAGAATGTACTTAGAATTTTTTGAAAAAATGGCAGAACAAACTTCAGCCCCATCATGTGCTTTCTCAAAAGTTGTGATGCATCTATTTGAAACACCATCCCATAATTTGATGCAGCCGTCCTTACTGCCAGTTACATACATATTGGCACTCGGATTGTAATTAACAGAACATATAGCATCGGTGTGTTGATCTTGAGGATTGCAAGAGACAAAACACTGAAATGTGTTGATATCATAAAGTCGAAGAGTAGGATGCTGAGTTCCCACGAGTATGAAGTCTCCAGAAGGGTGAAAAGAGATGGAGCGTAACATTTCTGCTTCCTGTTAGGGCACAGACATTAACATAAGTGACCAAGTGGTGAACAATTAAATCCAGAGGTAATGTGGAAATAAGTGACCAGTGCAAAAAATCCATAAAAAGATTATCAAGTATTACATAGATATGGGAAGGAACAAAAATACTCTCTGGAATATACGGACTTATCTTTTGAACAGAGATTTCCCAAGCTACACAATTACTGGTAAGATTATCCTAAAAACAATAGAAGTGAGTTTCATTATTTGTAAATTAATGGAATATTATCAATCTATGACATATTCATGCATGATTACTGAATGAAGATAAACAAAACTTGCATATAATACCTCCTTAAATTTGTCCCAAGGCTCCAAAAATTGAGTGAAACATTAAGTTTATATATTAAAAGGCAGAAACCTCTACTAAAACATTAGTTTTTCCGAAATGCATATTCAGATCGAGTACCAAATGTCACCTTTTTAACAAACACTTGATATGTTCAAATGAATAACTTTTTGATTGCCATTAGTTACACTTTAGTGAACCTGGTCATGTTTTGTTTTTAGAAGATGATCACTGGAACTACTTTTACTTCTATTTTTCTTATTATTTTATCAGGAGGTCCCAGGGATCGAACCCAGGTCCCTCCATATCGCAGACAGATGCCCAACCATTTGAGCCACATCCGCCTCGGAACTACTTTTAAAAGAACAGTCACATGACAGCTCAGTGTATGTAAGAAAAAATGTCAAACTTCTTTCCAAACACCAAATTCTAACCTGAATGTATTTGAAGGCTCTTTTTGCAGATGGCTTGGAATAATCAAATAATTTAAGAGTATAATCCCTTGAACCAGAGGCCAGGATCTGTTCTGTTGGGTGGAAAGCAAGACATGTGACTTCATCCACATGGTCATAAAGAGTTCGAATCACTGGGTGGTTTTCCATATTCTGTTGTGCAGTCTCATTCATCATGACCTAGATCAACAAGAAGAGATGAGTAAGGTGTAAAACCTGTATGAATTAAAGCACATATTCTAGAACCGTGATAAACTAAAGCTGGTTTAAACTATATGCTCATTCTACCAAAGAATGAACAACAAAAAGCAAATGAAGTATGTTGAGATTTTTACCTCTATTGGCATAGCACTTTTGGCCAACATTCTTTCTGTGTCCAGTATCTTTATGGAAGCATCAGCAGATCCAGTAGCTATTAACTGCCCATCTCTACTATAGGTAGCTACACGGCATGGTCCTTTATGGGATGTGACATAGCATGTTTCATACTCTGAAGCCTCTGGAGACATTGTTTGGACATCTGCATCAAATTCCAGGTCAATCCCTGTGCCAGGGGCAACAGTATCTGAACGACCAATTGCATATTGAACAGCAGTATCATCATTTTCCATTCCTGAAACAAAAATTAAGGGCAGAAAAAAATAATTTTTAAAAGGCCAAGTTCTGGATCCAAACTGGAATCCAGAACTTTGGACTGTTTGTCAATGTCAACTTATTATTTCTTGGGGTTACAGGGCACATTAGAAAATTACGGACACTGGCTACTCTAGTCAAGGCTCAGAATGCTGAGGCAACATGGAGGTGGGGGTGGGTGGGTGGAAGGTTAGGTTCCAAAAGAAAGTCACTTGCCCTAGTTTTTGCCTCCAAAGTTTACTGTTTTTACTACAACTCCAGAATATATATATATATATATATATATAAAAATAGCAGTCTTGTAGTTAAATTATTCATTTCTCTCTATTTCTGATTCTTACTACTTTTCATGTCCCAATCTGTTAGTAGCAACTCTGAAATTCACTACATCAGTTACACTGTTACCACTAATATTATTGCAACATTTCTGAAAGGTTGTTGATATTTAAATAAACTGAAGATTATCAAGAATATGCATTTTAAAGGTAAAGATAACTTCACATATCATAGAAACAATGTTTATTAGTTAAGGAAAAATTAGAACTACAGATGAACAAGAAAAAAATAAAAACAAACCCAGCATTTTACCAACCAGAGATAATTACTGTTAACACTGTGCTGTGAATTCTTCTGTACCTTTTGCCATGCACAAGTTGTTTTTTTTAACTTTTAAAAAATTTTTATTTTAAAGATTTTTAATTTATTATATATCCCCCCTTCTGCTTGTTCTTGCTGTGTTCATTTTTGCGTTCTTCTGTGTCTGCTCGTCTCCCCCCGCTGCGGCAACCCGCCAAGACAGCTCACCGCACGGCAGCTTGCCTTCTCGAGGTGGTCTGCCTGCTTGAGGAGGCCCCAGGAACCAAACCTGGGGCCTCCCATGTGGTAAACCGGAGCCCTACCAATTGAGCTACAGCCGGTTCCCTGTTTTGTTTTTTTTTTAAACAAAAATAGAACTTCAATGTATAACATATTGTGACTCCTTGTTCATTTAGTCACACAGAACAAAAATCCCTCCAGGTTAATAAATATTCACCTATAACTTTATGTTGTAGTACTCAGTTTTATGGATATAATAAAATTTATATTTAATTCCATGCTGTTTGACATTTCAGTTTTACCTATTTTTATGCTATTGAAATTATTTCCTCAGGACAAATTCTCACAACTGGCATTGCAAAATCAAAGGATATCTCCATTTAAATAGCCAAATCCCATGTAAATGTAAATAACCAAATTGCCCTCAAGAAATCCACACTTTAACAATGGAAGAATGCTAGTTTTCTCAGATCCCTGCCAATAATAGACATTATAAAATTTTTCTTTATCTTTGCTAGTTGGGTAAAAATTAGTGTTTTCATTGTCAGATGTGCAACTGTTAAGATCTCTAGCAAGTTTCAAAAAGTTTTGGATGCTCACTGGCTTGCTGTGTTTTTTTCATAAATTTCCTATTCTGTCCTTTGACCATATTCCTCCTACACCTCACATGAAGAACTCTTTTTCTAATATTTGGTAAAGCCCTTTAAATTTACTAAGGCTATAAATTGTTGTATTAATTTGCAGATACCAAAACCAAAAAAAAAAAAAACCAAACAAATAATAATTTGCAGATACCTTTTCTAGATTTGTATTTTTTTTAATAAAAATATATATATATAAAAATATTTTCACCTTTTTTTTTTTTTGTCCTAGTGGAAAACTGTCTTGGTAGTAGTTCAGGAGAAGATAACGAATTGAGGAAGAAAGGGGAAGAATGAGACCCTCCATGCCCCCAGAGTTAGAGAAAGTGGTGTGGATGAAATATTTTGTATGTGAGAGTACTCTAAAGAGTGAAAGGGAAAGAAGTCACATGGGATCTACTTTGGATCCCGCATACCTGGGGAAACAGTCATGTAGGGTTGAACAGCTAGAAAATTAAAGAGCTTTGGCCCTGGTAACCTTAGCAAGCAGCCTGGTGGGGCCAAGGGAACAGGACTACCCTCTATCAGCTCTGGCCGTGAGCAGGCCTCCCTGCCTTCAGAAACACTGGCAGTCACCTGATGTGAACAAGCTGACCTCAAGTCCACCTTTCTGCACAGTAAAGCCCTCCCTAAACTGCCAGAGCAGTGCTAGGGCTAACCCTGGTGCCTATGGACTTCCTGACAATCTGGCAAGTAGGACTTCTGCTAGCATTTATTTAGTTGTAACAATAAACAACAAAAGAGAGGTGTATTTAAATTCAAGGTTTATGGAGGTCTTGCTAGTTGCCTACGGTATGAACAGGGACTCTTATTTTTATATAGTCATAGCTATGGCTTTTTAAAATAGGTTTTGCCTCTCTCTCTCTCTCTCT
>PVKH010038855.1:0-11263 GCA_004027955.1 Chaetophractus vellerosus | reverse complement strand
ACAAAGGAAGTGTTAATTTGTAATCCCCTTTCTACAAAGAGGCAGAATCTCTCAGCTCTTATAGAAAACCCCCGTAATCCTCTATGGGATTCCTGGAAGAGGTGGGCTTAGAAGAACAAGAGTGGTTGGAAAAAATTGGAAAGAATTGTGCCAAGGAATTTTCTCTATGTTCGTTTAAATATGAAAATTGCAACGCATACCCACAAACATTAGGAGTTTGGCTGACTAACCTGAATCTCAGTAACTGTCACCCAGACCCATTTCCTCGTACTTAATCTCTTTTAACCAGTGGTGACCTAGAAAAACTGGCCACTTAATCCCAGGGAGTATGTTTCAGTCCTTAAACTTCCCTCATAGCACAAAAATGACAGTTTAGAGGCCTGGTCCCCACCTCCCCCCTTACTAGCGATGGGAACTTGGGCAATTTAACTCTCCCAACCTCAATATGCTCATCAGAAAAAGGGGCTAATAATACTCAGCTTATTAGAGAAAACCTGAAAGTCAGGTGCCTGACAGAGTCAGAGGCTTGGTGACTACTCAGTGCCAATTTTGTCGTTGATGCTGTTTTTGTTATGACACTCGTGGAGAACCCTAGCTGTGAATCCCAGCTCTTCCATTGCCAGTTGGACTTTGAATGAGGTGCTCTTCAAAGCCTTGGCTTTTGCATCTGTGAAGTGTGAGGAATAATGGCTAACTTAGCAGTTAGGAATAGTTTTGACACCAACAAACATCACATCCCCCCACAGTGTGTTCTCTGGACTCACGGAACAAGCATTCCAGGATGTTGCTGCCACGCTTGGCTCAATCCAGTTTTAGACCGTGCCAGGACCAGCCTCTCCGGGAATCTCTGGGCTTCTCTTGGCCTCTTCTTCGTGCTCCTTCTTTCATGGTCCCAATAGGACTCCTCGTCCTTAAGTTGTCATGTCCTTGTTTCGGGCAGAGAGAAGAGATAGAATAGAGTTGCTACATCTTTGTATCAGAAAAGCAAAACTTTCCTACCCAGGAACGCAGTGCCCCAAACTGGGACCCATAGCCACTTAGGAGAGGAAGGATGAGGGTGGGGTCGGCCAACCAACAGTGTTCACCCCGTCTACTAATCCAGCTGCTAGGAGGAGACAGGGGCTAGTGAGTGCTAACACCTTCTGTAAGCGCTTTTCAAAAAGTAAGTTATGTTCCTCAGCTATCCCTGGCACAAAGGAGAGGACCGTCAACTGGTAAGTGGTACCGGTGTCGTCCAGGCCTTTTAACCCACATTGAGATAGATGGATGGCATTTGAAGGGCGATGGTTGGTTAGCACTAGCTGGCAGGTCATATGCTCTGTCTGACCAAGCTGGAGGTTACCTCGCTTCATTCTGCCATGAGGTGCTGTTTGGATTGGGCTTGGTGGCTTCAGTTTTCTCTGTTTAATATAAGTGTGAGGCTATGTCCTAGATAAATATAGTGAGTTTCTAGAAACAGCAGGAAGTATTCTTAGAAGACTCATTCGCCAGTAATGGGATTAGGTTAAATTAATCATAGGGAATCTCCTTAATATGCACCCGGCCCATTCCTATATCCTAGTGACATCCTTAATAAGCATCTATGTTTTAACAGCTCTATTCAAATTATAGTATGAATTTACATACTATAAAATTCACCCATTCTAAGTGTACAATTCAGTGATTTTTAGTAAATTTACACAATTTTGTCACCATCATTACAATCTAGTTTTAGAGCAATTCAAGATCCCCCCAAAGATCCCATAAGCCCATTTGCAGACAACCCATGTTCCCACCCCTGCTCCGGGCACCTACTAATCTGCTTTCCTTCTCTATAGATTTCCCTTTTCTGGACATTTCATGTAAATGGAATCATACAACATGTGGTCTTTTCCATCTGGCTTTTTTTCACTTAGCATGTTTTCGAGGCCCATCCATGTTGTAGCTTGTATCATTAGTTTGTTCTTTTTTACTGCTAAAGAATATTTCATTGCATGGATAATACCACATTTTGTCTCTCCATTCACCAGCTGATGAATATTTAGACTGCTTCCACTTTGAGGCTAACATGGATAATACTCTGAGCTTTTGAGTACATGTTTTGTGGGCATATTATTTTCATTTCTCTCGGGTAGATACCTAGGAGTGGGATTTCTGCATCGTGTGATAACTTTATGTTTTAACATATTAACAAACTACCGACCTGTTTTCTAATGTGGCTGCAACATTTTAGACCCCCACCAGCAAAGTATGAGCATTCCAGTTCCTTCCTGTCCTCCCCGACATCTGTTATTTTGCCTGTCTTTTTGATTAGAGTCATTCTAATGGGTGTGAAGTGGCATCTCCTTATGGTGTTAATTTTCATTTCCTTAGTGACTAATGATGCTGAGCATCTTTTCATGTGCCTACCAGCTATTTGTATATTTTGCTTGGTGAAATCTCTTTTCAAGTCTTTTGCCCATTTTTTAAATTGTGTTGTTTGCTTTCTTGTTACTGAATTTAAGGGTTCTTTATATATCCCGCGTATAAGCTATTTATCAGATACATGATTGGCGAAATTTTCTTCCAGTGTGTGACTTCTCTTTTCATTTTCTTAACAATGTCTTTAGAAGTGCAAACGTTTTTAATTTGATAGAGTCCAAATTCTCAGTTGTTCTTTATGAATTGTGTTGTTGATGTGTATCAAAAGAACTCTTTGCCTAAACCAAGATCACAATGCTTTTTTACTATGTTTTCTTCTAAAAGTTTTTTAGTTTTAGCTCTTATATTTAGGGCTATGTCAACTTTGAGTTCATCTTACGGTGTGGTATAAGGAAAGGGTCTAAATTCATATTCTGCGTGTGAATATCCAATTGTTCCAGCACAATTTCTTGAAAAGGCTTTTCTCCCATTTAATTGCCTTCACCCTAAATCACTTGACCATAAATATAAGGGTTTATTTCTTGACTTTCAATTCTGTCCCATTGATCAATACGTCTATGCCTATGCCATTACCATGTTGTGTGGATTACGTAGCTTTCTAATGCATTGTGACATCGGAAAGTGTGAGTCCTCCAAATTTTTTCTTCATTTTCAAAATTGTTTTTTCTATGCTGAGTCCTTTGTGTTTCCATATAAATTGTAGGAATGGATTGTCAATTTTTGCAAAAAAAGTTAAAAAAAAGGGCTGCTGAGATTTTGATAGGGATTGCATTTAATCCATAAATTAATTTGGGAAAAATTTCCATTGTAACAATTTTGAGCCTTCCAATCCATGAACATGGAATATTCCACCATTTCTCAGCATTGCTTTTTAGTTCTCAGTATATACATTTTTCACTTTTGGGGCTAAATTTATCCCTAAGTATTTTATTTTTGATGCTATTGTAAATAGAATTGATTTCTTGATTTCATTTTCAGATTTTGTTGCTACCAAACATAAGCTTAATTAACTTCTGTATGTTGAGCTTGTATCCTGTGGCTTTGCCAAAGTTGTTTATTAGTTCTATTAGTTTTTTGTAGCTTCCTTAGGAAGTTTTACATACAGGATCATGTCATCTGCAACTACAGTTTTCATTCTTCCTTTCCAATCTGGATGCCAAGCATTGGTTATTGAATTTGAAATTGGATAAAACACTCCAAAGGAGGATAGAAGAGGTACCAGGGCAGATAATAAGGTGACTTGGAGAGGGCAGGACTTGCGAGTTGGGACTGGGGTGGCAAAAGGGACCAGGGAGTCCCTTATCGGATTTCTAGGAGTTTAGGCTCAGAGGGCCATTTCCTAAGGTGCTAAGATGTACAGGAACCACCAGGAGAAAGACCTGCCCTGGCTTGATGGTGGGGACTCTAATGGTGACATGGGAAAGGAATCATTGTGTTCCTCCTTTCAGAGAAATCCGAACTGCCTCAGTATTTTTACAGTGTTCCGCGAAGAAATGGTTTGTTCCCTTCCCATACATTTGGATGCCCTTCTCTGATAGGCAAGGACTGGCTGGTACCCCCCTCCTTCCATATGAAAATGGGGAAAATAATAACATGTAAGTATCCAGTTAGACACTCAAGAAGGTCTTATGTGCATTAGCTATCTGTACCACAGCAGTCATTCCAAACTTTAACAGCCACGCCGCCCCCTCTCCAACGAAGTGCCTTTTAAATAATCCCTCATTGCTTAAAATGTAATGGCTCTTACAGCTGTGTGAGCTGTTATCTATTTATGTTGACTATTAATAAATTATTAGACTATATTGCGTGGGTTTTAATAACTCCATAGGAAGAGAAGCGTGGCCAGGAGGTGAAATCTCAAGCAATTACAAATCCGTAGGTTGAGTTTATTTTTTTTTCTTTAGCACGTAGAAGCTGTTCACTTACAAGTAAATTAAACACATAGGCCCGTTGCCCTTATTTAGGATTCTGGCCTTGAAAAGAGAAGGAATGCAGAGCAGACGTGAAATTCCTGGTGGGAAGGAACCTGCTGGGTGCAGGCTCTAGCAGGGACCATCTGTGGCATGAGCCTGGCGCTTGTGAGGTTGAATGCATTGAGCCCTGCCCTTTTCTTGTGGGCTGTAAATCTCCATAGAGACCGGAATGCTGGCGGTCACATCCTTGTGAGTCTAAGCATAGCTTGTAAAATGTATTACTCTAAATCAGTCTTGAGATGGCTCCCCCCGCCCCAAGTTGGCCTGCTTGACTGCTTCCCACAGGAGACACAGGAAGCCACATTGCATCCCTCACACACATGCCCTTGCTTGTCCTAGACATACGGGCGAGAGGCTATTTGAAAATCAGGATTAGAGAGGGCCAGCCAGGGAGAGCCTTGGTGAACTCTGCTCTGGGAGGTCAGGCCGAGGCAGAGAAAGCTCCAGGCCCTCGCTGCAGAATGGAAATGGGCTCAGATCATTTTCTTCTCTGCCAGGCTTTTCAAATCAATACCAGGCCTCCTTGCTACATTCTCATCCTTTTTCTTCTCTTTGTGCTGTCTGCTGATGACGGATTTCCTCCCCCAGGTAGCTGTGGAAATAAAGGCCTCAGAGCATCTCACCTGTACCCACACAGGTGAGGATGCGGCATGCTTCACAGGGCTCCCAGGGTGTCGGGGGTGCCTCAGGACTCAACAGCATTTGTTCCCCATCTAGTCTCTTGGCTCTTAAGGGATTGAGGTCCTCTCTCTTGCCTCATTAATGCCATCTGGAAACTGGCCATGATCCTTGCCAGGATGTTGACAAGTTCAAGACTATGCCCATTCCACATTTGAAACATTTAAATAACTGCTCAGGAGCCTCACTCTTACACTTGCTCCTTGAAAGTAGAATTGGATATAAAATGGGTTCATCCTTTATCCTGGAGGGCTTACTCACTGGAGAGCTCAGATGAAACGTAACCTAAGCTGGTGCCAAAGGCTGGATCCCACAACACCATGAGCTCCCAGAGCTCCTTCTTTGTCCTTATTTGTATCCTCCATGCCTTGCACAGAACCAACAGTGAATGCTTATGGAATGATTATAGGGAAGAGGGAGGGAGGGATGGAGAGAAGAGGGGAGGAGAGAAAGGGGGAGGGAAGGAGGAAGGGTGGGTAATAGATCCAGCCTGTCCATTCATTCATTCAGTCTTGTTGTCAGCACGTACCATGTGCCACGCACTGTGTTAGGTGTTGGAGACATAGCAGCACCCAAGAAACAGGCCTTTTGAGCAGCAGAATGATGAGTTGAGGAGGCAGACAAGGTGAGCAGACAGGCATAGCTGCTGGACACAGATCTATGCCGGGTTAAGCCCAGGGGGCCATGGAGGCTCAGAGGTTCTGAGAGAAGGTGATGTCCACGCTGCATCATGAGTGACAGCAGGGGGTGGGGGTGTGCGTTGGGCAGAACGAAATGTGCAGAGCTTGGAGAAAATGAGTGTGGCACCCAACAAGCTGTCCAGGATAGCTGGGAAAGAGCATTGCGCAGTCAGGAGGGGGCGTGACGTGCAGCCTGTACGTCATCGGGAGCTCGGCCAGGCGCGTGAAGGATTTCGGACCCAATCTTGAGAGCCAGGAGGAGCTGTGAGGGTTTCAAAGCGGGACAAAGGTCCAGTCAGATTCGCAGTTTGGTGAGCTCCCTCCAGCAGCTCGGGAAGGGAATGGGCCGGAAGGAGCAACACTGGAAGCAGAGAGACTGTGAGGGGATGCTGAGGGCGGCCCTAGAGGCCTGGCCCGCGGCCTCATGGATGGAAGGAGAATATCCCAGACACAAACTTCTGGAGAGCTGAGGAAAAGTAAGAAAAGACCTCCTGACCCAAACTCTGCAGTAGGCAGGGAGGCGATGGGTATCAGGCATGGTTTTGGAGATATTTGGGAGCAACCTGGGGCCAGGGCATTGACTTACGGGACTCGGCGTGCAAGGGGCGATCTAGCTATTGCAAAGACTGGTAGAGGAGAAGCTTTAGAGGGCACAGGGAGGTGCATTCAGGAACTAACCAAGGTGCCTCTGTTACCACAGTAACATGTCAGAGGTTTAGCAGATCTGAGGGAAAAGGGAAAAACAGAGTTACAGTATTCAAAGCAAATTAGGTCACTGTTACGAGTTATTAATTTTAATGCATTAAGAAAAATGTGCAGGGGGGGAAGTGAAGGTTTTTTTGTGTGTTTTTTTTTTGCCTTAAACATGGCAAATGGGAAACAGCAAAAAGTACAACAATAATTATGCTGAAAGCAAAGTGAAGTGTTCCATAAAATGTAAGAAATGAACAAATTACAAGGCCCTCCTCCCTCTTCCCTCAAGTGCAGTTAGCAGTCGGTGTGATGGGGGTGGGGCGGCTCCCCCACAGCCCTCTGGTGCAATTACGAGCTCTCTTTTCACTTCTTTGTGCGTGCCGCGTGGTGATACTTCAGCCAAGCTGAAATCCAGCAATGAAAAGAAAGCACAGAGGGGCATTTTTCTGGGCTGAGTTATGTTTAGCGTGGAATTGCTCTTAGGCAAATGTGCAGCCTGATGAGGGGAAATTGGAAGCCATGAATAGATTCTCCAAGAACTTTCGGACCCACAGGGAATCCGGGCAGGCCTATGTGTTTGATTTCTGGGCCTGGTTGACTCAGGACGGTGGCCTAGTTCCCTGATGGAGCTGGGGGTCTTGCCGGTTTAAAAGTGGGTCACCCGTGTTCTCCAGTTTGAAGAGCCTTTGTTTGGTTTGGTTCTGCCTTATTTGACTTCTTTCCGTTGTTTTTTTTTTCCCTTGTTTTCTCTCTGCTTGGTTTCGCTATGCATCATTAAGGGCAAGTAGGAAAATTCTACATTACTTCTCAATGGTAGCCTGTATGGAGCTGACTTCCTTTAGGCTGTGTAACAAAGGCCTCGCTCTCCCCCGCCCCCATGCCCACACCTTTCCCCCTTGGCTCCCTATTGGGGTAGCATTCATGCCAATAAGTGCCCTTCAGGTTTGGGAGAAAATGCTGGAACTCAATCTTACAGGCTGGCACATTGTCTGCTCCACTTGCCTTCTTGGCCAATACTGGCCACCCTGTCCTCCTTGACACCCTTAACTTATAAGATAGATTCCTCTCTAGAGTCTTCTCTCCTAAGTTTGAACATCCTCAGTCACACTTGGCTACTCCTCCTCTCCTCTCCCTGAACTCTGCTCCCTGACCACATTCTGAAAAGCTCCTGAGAGACCTGTACCTGAGTCTCTATTTCTCTCTCTCTTTTGATATATTTTTTATTTTTAAAAGATACTTAGATTACATAAAATGTTACATAAAAAATATAAGGGATTTTCATATGCCCCATTCCCCAGACCTCCCACTTTTCCCCACATTAACAACTTCTTTCACTAGTGTGGTACATTCGTTGCAATTGATGAACACATATTGGAGCATTGCCACTAAGCATGGACTATAGTTTATGCTGTAGTTTACACTCTCTCCCACTCAATTCTGTAGGCTATGGCAGGATATGTAATGGCCTGTATCTGTCATTGCAATGTCATCCAGGTCGATTCCAAGTCCCGAAAGTGCCCCCGTATGACACCTCTTTTTCTCTTTCCCTGACTTCAGCACCTCCGGTGGCCACTGTCTCCACATCCATGATATACTCACATGATTCTTCCATTGCTAGAATCACAGTAAGTCTATAGTAGAACAATAGTAAGTCCACTCTAGTCTACATTTTATTCTCAGTCCTGAGGAATCTGGAATGGTGATGCCCACTCCATCTCTATCTCTCATTTCTCTCTCTGTCTCTATCCTATCCCTCCCTCCCTTCCCCTCTCTCTCTCTCCATATTTTCTCTAGTGGCATGATTCATTCATTCTCATAGTTTTACCCATTGTGGATTTGCTCATGAACCCCAAGCCCATAATTTGGCCTTAACCTTTCACCTAAGCTCAGAGGAAACCACTAAATATCACCTTCCATGTAGCTCATGGGCACCTCAAGACCATTTGCTCTAAAATTCAACTCAATTTCTCCCTCAGGCACTCTTCCCCTACCTTCACCTTCCCCAACAAATGCACAAAACAGAACAAAAACAAAACAAACAAAACTCTACTTCTCCTCTTTCTTATTGTCATTCAAACCTAGTGTCTTCCAGTTGGCCACACAGGTGAGGAACCCTTGCTGCTCCCTCCTCCCACATGGAGAGTGTTTGTGAAATAGCCCAGCTTCCCCCTCTTTTCCCACTGCTGTAGTTCCAGCATCATCCCTAGGTCATTTACAGCTCTCATAGAAAGAATCAGTCCATATTCTCTTAACCCATTCTCTGCACTGATTTCAGAGTTGTCTTTCAAAAACACAGACCTGATCAGCTCATGTCTTGCTCATGGGCCTTGAATAGCTTCCCATAGCCTAAAGGATGGAGTGGAAAATATTACAAGACCAAAAACAATGGGCCCCAGTCACCTTTCAGCCCACATTTCTGGCCAGTCTTCCCTGCCCCGTGCATTCCTAGCTCTAGCCCCATACCTGCTGTTCCCTAAAGGCTCTGCACCTCTCTATGTCAGAACATCCCTCTGATGAAATCCTTCCCATCTCTTCTCTGTCTAGGAAACTCCTTTTCATCCCTCAAGGTTGGTGAAGTCCCCATGCAGCGCCCATCTCCCTTTTCTGGACTCTTGAAAAATGCCTTCACTCTAACACTTACCTGAAGGGGTACATTTAATGGCTCTGACCTCCTTAAGAGGCAACATCTTTGATCCCTCACCCAGCATGGGGAGCCACAGGGACACTCCACCAATGTTTGTTTTATTCTTCTCCTCAACTAAATTCTCCATTTATTGAGAGCAAACCTGAGCGTTCCAGGAAGACAGGAGAGCAAAGCTCTTTGCCTTACCTCTTCTATGTGTGTGGTCTAGAGGTTCAGGAGTGGGAGAGGATGGGATAAACCCTTGAACTTCCAGTTTCTTTTCTACTCCTTTTTTAGGTAGCTGTAGTCAAGGGTGAAAGGTCAAAGGGGGAGTAGTCAAAGGAGAGCTTTCATTTATCAAAATAATGAATTATTTTTATGATAAAGAGAGAAAGAAAAATATAAGTACAATCTCAAAGAAATCTGACCAATCTCATGCCCAGGATTGCTACATGAGAACAAATATAGACTAGGATATATAAATAGGTAGCACGTATAACTATTTATTACCTACTGTTTACCAAGTATTCTGTGCGTGTATGTCCGTGTGAATGCATGTGCACAGCATACCATGGGATGCAGGAGGGAGCTTTTCCTTTCAGTAATCTGGGTGACCCCCATCTCAACGGTATTTAGAACATTCTGGAAACTGGGGGGAAAGGTACATTTTATTTTCATAAACAGATTCACCTGGTGAGTGGAGAGCTCTATTTAATTGATTCTACCTTTCAAGATCCAAGTACCCTGTAATCTCAGCTCAATTGTCAATATTTTGCCTGCGTCCTCTCTCAGCCTTTAGCATGCAGATAGAGCAGGCAGAAAGCTGCTGTCACAGCCAAGGATGAAAAGGAAGAGCAGCCCAGGGTAATAATCTACTTTTGATATTTTCCCCCTCCTGTTCCTGCACCCTCTCTCAAATCCACTAAAGCGGAGGGGAAAAATCCATAGCGATTAGAAAAACTTTTGACCGAGACATCTCTCTCCTTTTCCTTTCATTTCCCCCCACCCTCTTTAGTATTCAGAAGCCACCCAAACATCAGAGGCTTCCATGATGCTTGGCTGTGCACAGCATCCCAAGCACAGAGTGGCAAAAGAAATTCTCATTGGAAATTGTGCGGTTCCTTTCGGTCCGATGCCAGCGGCTTCCCCTGCCCTCCCAGACGTGAATACTGGCCGCGAGCCAGTGGGGCGGCGATGTCGCCTGTGGAGGGACTTATGTCAAGGCGATGAAGGCTTGTAGAGATATGAATTAAACGGGAGGAAGCCCCTGACAGTAAAGGCTCCTCAGAGAGGTCTTTCTACATTCCCTCAGCCTCCCCTAGGGAGGTGGGTGCTCAGAGGACTTTGGGGCGACCTTCAAGCGGAGCTGCACTGATCACGAAATGCCGGGAGAATATTCAAATTAACCTAATTACGTCCGATGAGGATGTTGAGCCCTGTGGTAGGAATACTTAATGTCAATTCTCGCAACATGCTCGTTGGATATTTTTTCCCCATCTTCTGGAAGGAGAGGCGGAATTACTCACCTGAGGTCCCCTAACGAGTAGGTGGTCTGGCCAGGTGTGCCAGGTGCCACGCCTGTCCTTCCTTTCTGAAGGGGCAGCATGGATGCTGAGAGGTGGGCTGTTAACGTCCACGGGGGACCCGAGGTGTGGGGAGACATGGGCCAGGTCATGGTTGTGAAGGACCTCACAAGATGGTGTGTCCCTCTTGAGACCGAGACGAACGGAGGTGTGACCCTCCAGGCATAATAAAGGTCACTTCTCTGCATCTGGGTGTCCCTGATCCGGTTCTATCTGTTTTCTGTTGGTTTCAGCCTGGCAGAGTCCTGTTCAGTGGCTGCCCCAGGGAGAGTGAGACAGGATTGCCCAGGGACCGATCATGGAGAAAGGGAGGAAGCCGAAGTCTGGGGTCTGCTGGTGGGGAAACTGCCCAGCCCTGCTTGGGGCCTCTGGCACAAGGAAGGAATGGAGGGGATGGATTGGAGGAGGCAGCGGAGGTGATTTTAACGCCTTCATCTTAACTGAGTCCCTGGTGGTGGCCCAGGGCTGCTGGAGTCAAGGGCCCAGGGGAGAAGGAGGCTGGAAGATGGGCAGTCATTGGCAGCAGGCTCACATGCTGCCAAGGAGGACAGGGCAGGGCCGGGTGCTCCAGCTCAACCCTCTGGCCGAGCTCTGCATGGCTGACAGCCCTTCTGTTTAATCTGGGAATCCTCC
>PVKH010038854.1:0-11270 GCA_004027955.1 Chaetophractus vellerosus | reverse complement strand
CAGCCAAACACGTAGTTATTGTCAGATGTCCCTCTTCTGTCCCTCTTCTTCAATAAGTGGCCCCAGCTGATGAGGGAATCAAACACCTGTGTTGTTTAAACCAGTTACTATTACAGACAGAACTGTTGCAGCTACTTCCAGAGAGACAATGTAGCACACACATTTAAAATTGAGCTGCAAAGTGAGAGAGTCTGCTGACAACCTCTAATTACCCAAACTGTTTAGCTCCTCTAGGGATGGTACATAAATTCTCTGAGATTCTAATAACAAGAGCAACAATACAGCAAAAATATAGAACACTTACTATATTCTACACCAGGTATTTATCTAGGAATGTCATGTGTTTTATGTGCCAGATCAAACAATTAGATTATCATAAAAAGTTCTTCTGAATCCAGAACTTATGCTCTGGGTTTCCATAATGCACACTGTGCATCTTGTCCTCTATTTGTGAAAACATATTCTAGTCACTCAGATGGAAATATACGAACTGGACTGAATTATGAGCCTGGCAAAAAGACCCTGCATACTAATCTGATATATTCCAAGTCCTTGAGTAAAGTGGGTTAGAAAAAATGGATGATTGTTTACTTTTCTGTAAGGTGAATCCAATTCAGTTGATGATTCATTTTAAAATAAAGTATCAGAACACAAATAAAGACTCTGTAGCACTTTTAGATGACAATGTTAATCCATGAGACATTGAGTTATAATCAAATTGTACTGAGAATATTGATGGTTTATGTAGAGAGGAAGAAAGAATTATTTAAGTTAAGATAACTTTGAAATACTTAAGATATATTGTGACCATAAGCATAGGCCTTGCAAGGTCTTTAGGGTAATTTTAGAATAACATAAAAGTATCTAAATATTCCCTCGCAGTAGAAGCTTAGAGAAGAGTATAGAAAAGAATGATGGATAGGAAGAGTAGACCAAAGCAGGAAGTTGTATAGAACTGTGTGATTGACAACTTAATTTGGCCTCCAATCTTTCCATTAGGTCTTATGCAAGACAGCTAATGTTCTTCAGACCTCATGATTTCTGATTGCCTTGGGGCTTAAATAATGTGCCTCTGTAATATAATGTTTAAAAGCTAAATTAAGGTATATATGTAATAAAATTTAATTTGGTGAACAAATATTTTAAATAAAAATCATATATTCATTAGGAGACTTCTGAAAATTACATCATTTAGACCCAAAATATTTCTTAATGAGCCTGTGCTTAAACTCATGTGCTGAGCAAGATAATCAACTAAATTCATCTATACACTCACTTGACAGATGTTCTGGCAGTCATCAGTAACTGTGCTAAGGGCTGTAAAATGAAAGAATGAGCAAGCAGCAAATATATCATCAAAACTATATCAGTTGATTTTGTTGTGAGATAAATGTATATTTTCATCTTACTATCTGCCAACAAAATTTTGTCGTTCCCTAAGAGAGATGATAATAAAAGTCTTCATTTTTCTGTAGCACAGCATTCCCCCTGATGGGATGTCTTTCCCCAGATCTGTCCTGAAGGAACCCACCCCCCACATTACCATGCACACACACACACACAACCACACACAATCACACAAACACCCATTGGAAATTTTCTTTACTAAAAATCCAGGTAATCACAGGAACAATACTATACTCAACTAAATAAAGCAGAACTGTAATCACTATCTAGTTGCAGGTAATTTCCTTTGGAATAGAGAAAGGGTTTTTCCTCCAATACTACAGATGATTCCATGGATCCAAGGAGAATACACGTTTTGCTAGATGTATAAAAGTTCCCTAGAATTGAAACACTGAGAAAGACAAACATTACTGCCATGGCGCTTTTCCTTGACCTCTGTCTGGCTGCTAGGCAAGAGTAACTCAATCAGATAAATGTTCTGTGGAAATAATGCACTCATTTTGTTGAGAAGAGTCAAGTGCCTGGACGCAAAGAAATGTCTGAAGAGATGTGAACCAAGACACAAGGCACAGATTGGGCTATGTGATCTATGAGATGTGGAGCTATGAGGTAACAGGAATAGCAATCACTCCTTAATAAAGAAAAGAATAACTAAGAAACATTATAGGTGTGCTGATAGTGTTAGATTCCATTCTACACCTGATTGTCACTTATATATATTTATGCTAGATTTTTTGCATTTCAGACACAATGTATTTCATGGTTGTAAATGGCATAAGATATTCAGAATATGCGAAAACAATATATTCAGGCAAATGAAAAAGGAGCTAGTATCTTTTACTTCAATTAAGTAAGCATTTAATTCTTATTTTGCTCCAGACACATGCTAAGAAAAAGAGAAACAAACAAAAATAGACATAGCACATAACATACAGCTCAAATTGAGAAAAAATACTTCCTAAAAATTAATACTACTATATTATTTGAAATAGGATAAAGTGAAATATAATTGGCAATATAAGAATTGGGGAGAGTAAAGAATATTATTCTCATCGCTTGCTAGTCAACAAAATCCTCCTGAACAACAAAATACATAAAGGAAGGTGATTTATATGTAAGACCTGGACCCTCAAGTTTAGGGGAAGATATATAATGACAAAGGACATATAATAGATAAACGCAGACCTGTGAAAGATTTTGGACTTGGACTGGAGCCTGGAGAGTGATGACTATAGCTTTTAACCATCCCAGCATAGGAAAACAAATGTAGAAATTAAGCAGAAAAGACTTAACATCCACTTCGATACCATGCAAAAATATTGTGTGTCTTAGTCCACTTGGTCTTCCAACATCTTTACAAATCATAATATTACCTCAATTGCATATATTTTTGAAACAGAAACCATCAAGATTAAGCAAGACCTCAAGATAAACATTGAATATCAGTATTCGAATCACATATCATTGATTGGAAAGCCTAACTTCATTGTATTAAACCATACTTTTCTTCCATTGCAGTGGGTTCTAAGATTAGCCAGGAAGACTTGAGCAATTTGGAAAGATGTCTTATTAACATCTTAGAAGGTTGAATTTATTACAATATAAACAGTTGCCATAAAATTTTTGGACAGGGGAGAGACATGATTAAGGGTGTGCTTTAAGAAGATATTTCTGCTATTCTTTAATTCCTAATAGTGATAACTGGAACTAGTAGGACATGTTAAAGTGAGATTGCTATATTAATAATAGTAAGTTGTATCTTCAGCTTATCTAAGTTCAGGGGTCATTTAGTCTTCTCCCAAAGAAAGCGTTAGTTCTTTCTTTCTGTCTCTAATAATAACTACATTGAGGATACCAGATTGGAAGTGTCTTGAATATCACTTTATTTACTTTAATTCTAAAAGTAACATATGATACAATTCCTTCCACATGTCAATTTTCATCTCCACTTTTCTCAAGGTATGGACAAAAGGATTCAGCATGTGAGAAAAAACAGTGTAAATCACAGAGATTTCATTGTTGTTGTTCTCATTCTCAGCAGGCAGAGCATAGTTATATATACAGGGCACAACACCACCAAAACAACCTACAGCCATTATGTGATATACAGGTTGAAAGAATTTTGTGTTTCTTTGCAACAGAATCTATCATAAGATTGTAAATATGGGGGCCGGCTCGATAGCCCAGTGAATAGGGTGCCGGCATACCACATGGGAGGCCCTGGGTTCAATTCCCGGGGACCTCTCTTAGCGGGCAGACCGCCTTGAGAATGGCAAGCTGCCATGGGCGGGCCGGAGCCACCGTGGGCAGGGCAAGAAGCTGCCACGGACAGGGCAAGAGCCGCCACGGGCAGGGCAGGTCACCCGCAGATGGAGCGCAGCCAGCCACCCACGAACTGAAGCAAGCGCCAGCCGTGAACGGACGCAGAGACCGCCCACAAGCAGGGAAAGCCGCGCCTGCGCAGTGACCACTCTCGGCGCATCGCTGCAGGGGGAAGGGGAGATATGTAATAAAATAAATAAATCTTTAAAAAAAAAAAAAAGATTGTAAATATGTTTATGGAAGAAGGGACCAGGATGAATAAAGCTATTGACAATTGGTAAGACACTTAGCAATGTGAATATCTTTGTTGACCAGTTCAAACGATGCTCTACATCAGATATGAAGGAACTGATCTAATCAGGGCCACAGAAAGGTTAACTGAGGACCATGAACAGCACAGAAATCTCTCACCCCAGTCCATCATGATTAGCACAACACAGATCTGCTTGTTCATGATGACAATGTAGAATAGGGGCTTGACAATATCATCATAACTGTCAAAGCCAGGTGCACCAAGATAAATATCATCATACCTGCCAGCAAGTGGGAAGCAAAGAAGTGGGCAAAGGAGCTGTTTTAAGAAATGTTTTTACTCTCTGCTGCTAAGTCTCTAATTAGCTAGGGAGCCACAGTGGATGTGAAGGAGAGTTCCATGAAGGAGAGGTGGCAGAGAGGTGGTTGTTTGATTAGATGACTACAGGCATGTGTAAGATGTTGAAGTTCCCCATTAAAACTGTCAAGTAACAGAGCAGGAACAAGAACAGAAGAGAAGTTATATTCCTTATTCTACCACAGTCCAAGGAGATAAATTCAGTGACAATTTTTGATGTTCTAAGAGGATGAGGTAAGTTCAGAACACAGATTAGAAGCTCAATTTATTTGAAATAATACTGAAAGTAATACAAAATATTTGAACATTGGAGAGATTTATAAATTGAAACATGACACAGATCATAATAGCTTTAGTTTAAGATAAACATTTTAAGTTCTTTATAAATTTAGGCATTATTATGGCAAATGAAATTTAATGAGAGCTCTTTTACAAATATTTCACCTGAAAATAACTTCCATAATAACCTAATGAGTTAGTAGGTATTAATCTTATATTCATTTTATATATGTGGAAATAGAAGAAGGATTCAATTAATTAGATCAAATAATAAGCTTTCAAATAGCACTTCTAAGTAATGAACCTGAATCTGATGTCAGAATCCATGTTCTTCACAGTTATTTTACATTATTCACAGGCCAAATGGAATCCATCTGATTTCCAACTAAACAAAGAAAAATGGTCTTTACCCATCTTTGTCTCTCTCTGTATAGATTTATGTAAATCACTCCCCTTCTCTATGCTATATATAATTTATCCATACAATCTCAATCTCAGATTAAAATTCCATATATCCAGTGAAAATCATTATTTATTCTTAATATTTAAAAAAATCAGGGTTCTTAATCTTATAGAAGTCATAAACTGAATTAGTTACTAATAATTTCACTGAATTTAAACTTAGCATATTTGTTAGGGGATGAAGACATGGATAGTCTGGAAATAGAGATATTGAAGCAGCAATGGCTGAGTATCTGAATATAATAACATAGGATATTATTATATGAAAGCTTAACCTTTCTCCTAATTATTCCAAAGGCACATTTTTGCTACTGCTGTTAGAAACACTTTGGAAGCTAATTGTTTTCTGTTACAAAGTCAAAGGAACTAATGAAATGTAAGAATTACCTGTTTATTTAAATATACATTCACATGAGTTTAGACATCCAGATGTAGTTTATTTGGGATGAAGGAAATCATGTGTTAAGACTACATGTCCTCCTCATCAATACCATGGTTTAATGGAATGTTTTTTGTCTCTTTCCTTTTTACAATGAAGGACTAATATGATTTATTATACAGATCCCTAGTCTAAGGATCATGAGGAAAAGCAGTCAGTCTTAGATGTCCAAATAATTGCTAACTTTCTACTACTAAGCACATTCACTCTGAGATTTCTTATCCAACTGTCAAGTTCAACTGATGATATTGGATCAATTTAAGGAAAGCAGTCCATGTAAAGTTATGATTGTAACTTAAGTCAAGTACACAGACAGCCTCCCTGAAAATGCTTTGGTTAGGAACAAACTGTTGCATAAGAAAGCTGGAATCAGCATTTTCTTCAGATAATTAGTTTGCCTGTTTTTTGTGTTCAAGCAAAAACTTGGGTTCTGGTACATGTTTATTCTGGGTTCAAAATACAGCTTAAAAAATACTTCTTTATCCATTAAAAATATCCAGTCCTGTTATCTGAAAGTGGAAGAATATGATGAGATGAAGAATGTAGAGGGATAACTTTACATTAAAACTGTACAATAAAATTGTAAAAAAGCTAAAAAATGAAACTGTAGAGACCAAACTCTTGTTTTAGACTATTTCCTATTATTGGTGCAAACTTTGGTATCTCTTAACACATAGTTGCACTCCTACTGTACTTTGAATGATTGAACATCAGTTCGGTAAACACAGATGCCTGTATGAAAGGATTCTTGAAAGCATTGTCCATAAAGTTTTTACTAGGACTCCTCTGAAAAAGCACCCTCACCATGAAACCCTTGGTACTGTCTTTATATCATTTCTTTCATAGCAATTTCAAATCCTTAAAAAATCCCTATGCCATAAGAAAACCTGTACTCTTACTTTTTCTCTCTCTTTCTTTCTCTTGTGCTCTCTCACACATTGTGTGCACATTTGTAAAGATATGCATAATTTGTGGAGACAATTTCTAATTCACATTTTTATATATCATTCAGTTAAAGACAACTTTCTAAAATTCACTTTGTCTTCAAAATTTCAATCCTAGAGAAAATTCTGTTAAAAATTGTTTGCAATGGTATGTCTACACATTTTAAAAGAAGAAAAATATTTAAATAAAACTGCTAAAAAGAGGGAATCATAGCTATATTCATGAGAAGATAGGGGCTGTGTAAAGTTAGAACAATGGCAATTGCATTTGTTTTTTTTTTCTGGTTCTTTAATTATTTATTATATCCATAATAATGAAAAATTGTGAAAGCGACATTCATGGAATTGATGGAATTAGAATGATATATTTAGAAACAATAAAGTGGTCAATAAAATATTCTAGGCACTGTCCTGGATAATTTCTTAAGATTATTCAGTTCATCTTCACCTCGAGCAGCAAAAATATTTAGAAGAACTTAATCTAAAAATTTGAGTTTACTAAGATTAAATTTTTATATAAAATAAAGAGTTGTTTTGGATTCCAAATGATTAACCCTAAACTTTTTTAAGAACATAGCCACATTCACACACTATATATTCACATAAATATATATACTATTAGCAATGAAGTTCACTTCTGCAAAATTTTATATATTTTCAGATTATCCAGGGAAGTGGATGTGGCTTAAGTGATTGGGCTCCCATCTACCATATAGGAGGTCCAGGGTTCAAATCCCGGGGCTGCCTGGTGAAAAGCAAGCTGGCCTGTGTGGTGAGCTGGCCCAAGTGGAGAGTTGGCCCATGTGGAGTATCGGCCTGTGCTGAGTGCTGGCCCATGTGTAGTGCTGGCCCACGCAGGAGTGCTGGCTCACATGGAGAGCTGGCACAGCAAGATGATGCAACAAAAAGAGACACAGAAGAGAGACTATAAGTGATGCAGCAGACCAGGGAGTTGATTTGGCACAAGAGATTGAGCACCTCTCTCCATGCTGGGAGGTCCCAGGCTCCTTTCCCAGTGCTGCCTAAAGAGAAGACAAGCAGACACAGAAGAACACCCAGAGAGCAGACAGAGAGTACAAAAAGAATGGGGGGGGGAATAAATAAAATAAAGAAATATTTTTTTTAAAAAAAGAATATCCAGGGGTCCTTCAGACTGGGTCCTTTTACTTTTCTGTTATTGTGCTATAAAAGCAGGAATTAGATGTAGAAGGCCTTTAACTTTTCCTTGAATTTTCCTTTCAAAAGAAACCTGTGGGAACACCTTGAATTAAAAGTCACTTGATTGTCTCAGAAAAAATTATTTCTAAGAACATTGTATAGCAGCAAATGCCTGGATAGATATGCCTGGATAGACATGAAATCCACAATATTATAGTGGGCTTTTACTTCTTAAATTTATGTTCTGTATGGTGTTATTGACATTGCCAAGAGGGCCTGTTTGTCTGATGCACACGGGAGCCAATACTGCATCACCAGGATTTTGAGAAAAGAAAGAGGTTAAAATGTAGTTCGCCAGCAAGGAAACAGGAGGCAAGTCTCAGATCTGTATCCCCAAACAAAATGGGCACTGGGGTTAGATAAGGACTGGAGAAGGTAGGCTTAAAGGGGTGGCTAACAATGATGGGGTGAGGTGCCACAAACCAAACTGTTTTGGGAAAAGTGGAGTTAAACACAGTGTTTTCTGGGGCAATTATACTTGGTCCTAAAATGAAGGCTTAGAATGCCCTGTGACTAGAATCTGTTTGAGGTGGCTTTAAAAACAATAACTTTTCTCTGGAGGCTGCAAGCCTCCTATGAATAAACATAGAGCGGTGGGGCTTTTAAACAGAAGTTTCTGGAAACTTCTACAAAGCAGTAAGGGAAGGATTACTCTGAAAAGTCATTAGTGAATGGTGGCTTTGAGGGGCCAGAACATGGCAATTACATTATCAGGTATCATTTTGTGCAACTGGGTATCAGCTAGTGTTATTATATTGTTTAGAATAAGGAAAACCCCAAAATGCATACTCAATGTTTTTCTTTTTTAAGTATTTGTTTGGATTTGTATTTCATTTTTTTCCTGATATAGGGGGAGGAAGAGTGTCAGTTTCCCACCATCTCCAAACCTCATGAACCAACCTGGCCACCTACTATATTCTATTTAACAGATGTCAGACTTCCACTTTTACTCAACTCCAGGTACTGTATATTCCTTGTGATTTATTTTCAGCTGTCCACATATGTTCAATAATAATCTCTTTTATACTCACTATAGTACAGCATTTGATTCTACAATCTATTGCTCTAATACCTTGACAAAAAGTAGTTATTCATATATCTTTGAGATATTTGTTGCAACATCAGAAAGAGATATATGAATAAATAGATAAATTCACAGAGGAAGAATAAAATATTATTTTAACAATTATTAATTAGCAAAGCAGGCAATATGTCAGTAAGGGATAAATGATAGAACTGCAAAATTAAAGGGTATATATATTCATAGTTAGACATATATGAAATTATACCTGCAAAAGTTAAAGAGTATGTAATATAGCATCCAAAAAGAATACTTTTAAATGTTCATTATTAGGACATTAAAAAAAAAACCTCAATAATTTTAAAGAAGAAACAGTATCCAGATAGCCCAGCATTCTACTCTCACAAGAAAAAGCTGAAAAGTTAAAATCAATATCCTTCAGAGAATTGAGGTCACAGGGCAAACCACTGTCCCCCCAACTGGAGATATAGGCAGATATAAAGAATCACAGTTGACCTGGAGCTGAAAACTTAGCAGTGCTCAGCCTTTGATAGGAAAACTAAAAGGTAATTGACTAATTGCTAGGGAATGAATATGGACTAACTTGAGAGATAAAATCTAATGGAGGCTCAGGGGGGTGAACCTCCTTTCTTGAATCTTATCTCCAGGAGCTCTGTGAGGTTCCCACTGTGAATTTCAGAGAAATCTCACTGGCTTCCAACAGGGCAGTAGCTGCCATACCCATCCACCAGACTTGCAGCAAACTGCAGTGAGGTTTCAACCCCGGGTCCCAATATGGCTTGTTGGTTCTTGGATGGGCTAAAACACCTAGTTCCCCAAGATCTGGGTTTGGAGGGTGGTCTAATAACTGATCATTGTTTGATTAGCTATTATACTTCAGATTGCTGAGGACCAAGCTCTGATGGCAGGCATAGTCCTATCTCTTGCCAGGCAAAAACATCAGAAAAGACTTAAAGAGCATATGTCTCCTCAAAACTACAGAAATAAATAAGGGGCTGCATTAACTGGGCAAGTGCTAAATAAAGAAATGTATCTTTATAGAGCCAAGTGAGAAGCTACTGGGCCCCTTCCTGGCCCCTCCATTACCTTCTTCCCAGGGCAGTTTGGAGTTGGCCAGAGCTCCCTTTTTGTATCACTGGCCATGTTACAGCTTAGAAAGAATAAATTGGGAAATTCCTCACTTCCATGTTCTCCGAATTTTACCTCCTGGTCAAAGTACCATGAGTCAGGGGAAATAGTGTTAGAAGCAATTTAGTTGGATATCCACAGGTAACAGCTTATGTGATTAATTCCTGTGGTGGAGCACTGGGAGAGATCTATTTCCTAGGGAGTAGAGGAGTCATTCAAATTCTTGTCATTAGGGAAACTCCTAAAGCCTCTAGAAAGCACAAGCCCAGGAAAAGACACAGGCTCTGAAAAGACAAGAAGGACCCTTAACTTCACATTAACCTTGAGGTGAGCTTCTTCACTTTTTATTTTGTAGGCAAGTGCATTTTTAGAACAATCATGCAGAACATCAGGTATTCCCATATACAACCCTATTATTAACAACTTGCATTGATGCAGTACAATTGTTACAGTTGATGAAAGCAGATTTGTAATTTACTATTTACTCTAGTCCATGTTTTAACTCTTTGTGTAGTGCAGTTCTATGGATTTAAAAATATATATATATTCCATTACCATATGTAAAACCAAACATTTTCCCTTTTAACCACATTTAGATATTACAATATTTATCCTTTTGTTTCTGGCTCATTTCACTCAAGGCAATGTCTTCAATGCTCATCCATGTTGTTGTATGTATCAGAAATTCATTCCTACTTAATTCTGAATAATATTCCATTGTTTGTAAGTACCACATTACCATGAGATATAAGCAGCCCAAATGTCCATCAAACAATGGTTGGATAAACAAAATGGGCAAAGCTTCTTGATATGGAGGTATGAACTCTAAAGAGCTCCAATCAATGCAAAGGCAATTTGCAAAGACTATGAAAGGTGTTTTTTTGCATTGATTGGTCTGGTTATGTTAGCTCCTAAGACTCAGAAATATCTCCCTCATCTATCTAGTTTGATATACACTCAAGAAACAGAATAGCAGATGTGGCTCAAGTGATTGGGCTTCCATCTACCATATGGGAGGTCCAGGTTTTGATTCTCAGAGCCTACTGTTGAAAAACAAGCTGGCCCACTCGGCAAGCTGGGCTGAGTGGAGAGCTGGCCCATGTGGAGTGCTGGCCTATGTGGAGTACTGGCCCACATGGAGAGCTGATGCAGCAAGATGATGCAACAAAAAAGAGACACAAAAGAAAGCCAATGAGAGACACGGTAGACCAGGGAACTGAAGCAGCACAAGAGATTGAGCAGCTTATCTTCACTCCAGAAGGTCCCAGGATTAGTTCCCAGTGCTTCCTAAAGAGAAGACAAGCAGACACAGAAGAACACACAAAGAACAGAGAGTGAGTACAACACAACGAGGAGCGGGGGGTGATAAATAAATAAATAATTTTTTAAAATTTTTTTATTTTTTATTTTATTTTTTTT
>PVKH010038853.1:0-11265 GCA_004027955.1 Chaetophractus vellerosus | reverse complement strand
CCAGCGGACATCTTGATTTCAGCTTTGTAAGACCCTGGGCAGACAACCTACCTAAGCCATGCCCAGACTTCTGACTTATAGAAATTGTGAAAAAATGAATGAGTATTGTTTTAAGCCACTAATTTTGTGGTAATTTGTTATGCAGCAATCGAAAACTAATACAGAGGTTACAATATTCAGAGCATTTTTAAAGTGCTTTGCATATTTTAACTCATTTCATCTTTTACTTATTCTATTTTTTCTGATAAAGAAACTCATTTATATGCTGATAAGTAAAATAAGCAAGATAGAGAACGGACTAAATGTTAACCCCATCTGGCCAAATGACCCACCTGTAACCCCCAGCCAGTGCCAATAAGTCTCCCCTGCCCTGATAACAGATGGCCAAAACCCCCACGCTCTGAACAAGGGGACATGTCAAAGCCAAACCCAAGATTGTCAAACATTCTGTTAAAAATTCCGACACATCTACCTCATCCTTCCCAAAACCCCTGCCCCAAAGAGTAAAAGTCAGTACTTTTTCACTGTCCTTGCTAGTACCCCACTCCTATGCTATTTAAGGGAAAACCCAAATTAGTCAAACGGGCTGAAGTCTCACTTCAGACCTCCACCATGCCAGTGGGCGGGCTGAAGTTTCACTTCAGACCCTCGCCATGCCAGCGATCTAATAAACTTTTCCGCCTAAACTTTGATCTGTCTCTGAGCCTTATTGAACCGTGATCCAACACTGAATACTATGTTATCATTTGTACACAAAAGGAGAAATATAAAGTACATCTATTTGCATAAAACCTTTATGGAAGGCTACACAAGTAACTAGCAATATTGGTTGGTTGTGGGAAGAGGAACAGGGGCTGGAAGACAAGAGAGAGACTATTCACTCTTATGTTCTTTTATACTTTAAACCACATGAGTGCACCATTTACTCAAGAAATTACCTTTTAAAAAGATAGGGAAGGGGAGCAGATGTGGCTCAAGCAGTTGGGTGCCTGCCTCCACAAGGAGGTTCCAGATTTGGTTCCCAGTGCCTCCTAAAGAAGACGAGCAGACAACAGGCAGACACAATGAGCAGACAACAAGCAGGCACAAACAGACAAGGCAGCCATCTCTGGTGGGGGGGGGGGCGGAGATAGGGGAAGAATATATAGACTAGCGCTGAAAAGCTGTCATCATCATTACTCAGTACATCATGAAAGAGTGAAATAGTAATATCTTTATAATCATCCAGAAAGCCAATTCAGAGATTTTAGAAGGATCCCTATGTTTAAATTTAGAGGAACAATAGACTTGCATATGCTGATCAATACAACCAAAAAAGTGTATACAATTGGAATTACAAGAATCACACAGAGAAAAAACAAAAATATTAAATAGTAAATCTAATAGAACTTTTTAAGTGGAAAAAGTTAGAAATAACATTTGATAGTAACAACAATCCTTAACATTTGCATAGCAATTTCAAGTATGCATGTCTTTTTCTGGTAAAAGATGTTATATGACGCTCACACAGGACTTGCATCTTCAAGATTATCCAGCTAGATTTCTTTTTTGACATTTCCATTGAAAGGCAGCAGTAGGAAAAGGTAAAAAAGGCCAGTTAAAAAAGAACAACTAATAGGTTCAATTCATAGAACTTTAAGGATCTTAGAGATTAATTATTCTATTTATTTTATGGATAAAGACAGCATTACAAAGTTACAACTTCAGATACATTACAAGATGTGAAAGTGTCATTCCTTCCACTAACAATACATTTGAGCTAAAACAATAGTTCTACTTTCTTGGAGTCATCTTTTCCCAAAGAGTTCTCCTATCACTCATTCCGCAAATATTTCTTGGGTGTGTCTAGGAAGGTAGTTTCTTATCTGTAGTTTGGCAAGAAACTGAGGTGAAGTTGTCTCATGACTGATGTCTGGAAGGAAAGATTTCCCTACAATAAGGAGAAGCAACAAAAGGAATCCTCAATTTAAAATAAGAATATAACTAGGGCCCAGAAAGCAAGCAAGTATCCCTTCAACCATACAGCTGATTCCTAAACCACAGACTTCAAATAAATCCTGTTACTAAAAGAAAACTGTTTTGACAACATTAAATTTAGGATCTCATAGATTTATTTAGCAATTCATGAATCAGGTAGCATCCCATTCAGAAAGTAGAAGGGATCTCTGCTGAGGGTGTAGAAAGG
Source organism: Chaetophractus vellerosus (assembly GCA_004027955.1). Lineage (NCBI taxonomy): Eukaryota > Metazoa > Chordata > Mammalia > Cingulata > Chlamyphoridae > Chaetophractus > Chaetophractus vellerosus. The sequence continues at coordinate 9,080 of PVKH010038853.1, read as the reverse complement.
AGAAGTAAATGTAGGAGCAAGTGAGGAAATGTTCTGATTGGCTGACATTGTTTCCATTTTACTTGGGGGGGGTCTTACAAAGTGGGAGTGGATATACATTGATTAGTAAGACATGCTTGTTCTTTTTTTTTTTTTTTTTAGGAGGTACTACTAGCATTAAACTACTTTATCATTGGGTTTTGCTTATCTGCAATCCTCTAGGGTGTGTTCCCTTTTCTAAGAAAGCCCCTGCAAGTCAATTGTTCTTGTCTTCTAGAAAAGCCCTTCTGGCAAAGTGTTCCCTCCTACTAATGCCCAATCTAAGGAGCCATTTTATTTCACTTAACACTGTTCAGGCAAGAGTTATGTTACTAAGGTGTAAGTTTTTGTTTCGTTTCTGAGTCAAATCCTTCTAAGACTTCTGCTATATGCAGTATCATGGAGGAGTCACACAGACATAATGTTAAATGAAAGAGATCAGACATGAAAGAGTATACTATGTGATTCCATTTACGTAAAGTCCAAAGACAAACAAAAATAATCTATGGTAATATAAGAATAATGGTTCCCTGGGGAGGAAGTTGGCCATCGAGTCAAAAGGAACATGAAGGAACATTCTGGGATGATAGAAATGTCCTGCATCTTGATCTGGGTGGTAGTTGCACAGGTATATACATACGTAAGCTTTTGTCAGACCCTACACTTAAGATTTGTGCATTTTACTGTATAATGTTATTCTTCAATTAAACAAACAAAACTCTTTTGCAGGGAGTTTTCATTATTCAAGGGATAAAGATGAGAATCTTCACATGGCCCTTATGGCTCTGCTGATTCTGACCTCTGCCTTCTTCTCCACCTCCCAGTCCTCTCCTTCAGCTCCTCCTAGTATGTGCCACTGAAGGGCTTTTATTAGAGTCCAGCTTACTTACCAAGCTGCCCTTGCCACAAGATCAACCTACCTGAGCCCGAGCTGTTTCCACACCATCACATGCTTTTTTTCCCCGAGCCACGCCCTTCTCCAGTTAGTTCCTGCTCTTCCTTCAGCTTAAGCATGGCTTCCTTGGGGAAGCTTCCCTGATCATTCCCAGTCCCTTTCTAGGCCAGGTTCATCTGTTTGGTGCTCTCATAAAATAAACTTTTGCTCCTTTCACGCAGACGTTTTGCCTCCCACTTCCTTCAATCTGTAATTACTCCCTCGTTTGTGGGACTGTTTATTTAGGTCTGTCTCTCCCACTGGACTCTATGCTCCACTTCATGGGAGGAGGGGCAATGCCTGGGTGTGCTTGCCACTGAACCCAGGGCTAGCTGCAGCGCTTGGAACACAGCAGGTTTTGATTCCTGAGGACAAACAGAGTAACTATTTGGTATTCTCTGACAAAGAAAATTGCTGATATCTCACAAAACCTGATTTAGGTTTAGCCCATTAAATGTTTACTGGTATACCTGATTTGAAGCACACTGAATCCCTTATGTGGAGGTATGGATTTACCCAAAACATAAATTAGGGTGTGTTTGTTCAAGTGCTCTTTAAATGATTCATACAAATAAAAAAGTACCTTTTACTGCATTTGAGAAGACAGAGGAACCGTATTTGCCAATCCAAACCTCACTGAAATCAGAAGGATTTAACAATGAGGAGTGATTGCTATTTTATGTCAGCTGGCTATAGCAGTGCAGACCTAGGGATAAGTCCATTTTCACCATCCATTGCCAGTTCTACCTGAAGAAAGACCCGGTTAATACCAACTTCACATTGTGGTTGTTGAAGTGCTCAAAGTAAAAAGGAAGCTCATGCCAAAGACATGAGTTACATAAAGAGAGAAAAAAAAAGTGCTCAAGAGGAAGTGGCATGCTGCAAAGTGCTAACAGTGGTTTTGCTTGAGTGGTGGAATTGTGCAAATTGTTTTGTTTTTCAAATTAAAAGTGTATTTGATTTTATGTTTTTGTAATAAAGGAGGACAAAAGAAAATTGTATGGAATTTAATGTTTTTCTGAGAATAACATATCTCACCACTCAGTTTGGAAGACTGTGACTCAGTTGGAGGAAAAGGAGCAAACAAAGAATATCTGAATAATGCCATATGATTTACCGACTGCTTCATTCAGTCTCTCAACAATTATTTACTGGGATCCTATCTGCTATCAGGCACCAGGCTGGGCTCCTGGGGATACTGCTGTAAACAAAGCAGATCCAGTCTTGACCATGGGTTTATAGTCTGGTGCTGCCAAGCCTATTATCTCATTTAATCTTCACAGCAGATGCCAGAGAAACATCTGCCACTTTTGGCAGATGAGAAAATGATGGTGTAACTGCTTTGTTCAAGGAAATACTACTAATAAGTAGTAGAGTTGGGACTCAAATTTTCATCTTCTAACACCAATTCCAGGCTCTTGCAACTACACCTAATTCTACCCTTTTGTAGGCTTTTGGGATCATTAGTTTGTTAATCAAGGCTCTCAGGAGAAATCAAGAAAAATTATGAAGTCAGACTGCTATGCCGTTCAATCACTCCCATATGCATCATTTTTCTTCCCTTGTCCTTTTATTCTCCCGAGTGAATAGGAAAACTCCCATCAATCCCCTTAAATGCACAAGTTTCTTTGTTTTCACTTTTTTTCTAATGGCCCCTACAGATTTATAGATGATTTCTGGACAGACAGAAGCAAATCAGGTACCAGTTTCTTTGACTAAATTGACAGTCTGTTTCTTCCCTTTTATCCTCACATGTTTCATGTTACTGCTTCATTTTTTGGTGCTTGATAGTACCAGAAGGGTGCTCAGACTCACTCTGGGGAATCTCTTACTTTGGACATTTCCCCCCAATTCATAAAATTCAACGTCAGGGATTGAATCATGAACACCACAAAAGATATGTTCAAGTCTTAATCCACATTCCTGTGTGTGTGAACCCATTTGTAAATAATATTTTTGAACACGTTAAGATGAGTCAGGTTGTGGAGTCATTAGTGAATTGGATCTTTGAGATCTCATTTAGTTGAAGCCAAACTGAATCAGGGTGGGCCTTAGTCCATATTACTGGAGTCCTCATAAACAAAGGAAATCAGACACAGAGGTAGAAGCTAGAAGTCAGTGGAAATGAGAGGAACAGATTTAGGAGAGGCAGATGGTTAGATGAGAGGCAGAAACCCCAAGGTTCCTTGAAGATTTCAGAAGGCCAGCACCAGATACCACAGGTTCTGGGAGAAAGCGTGGCCAGTTGAGACCTTAGGGGTTTTAGCCTTGTAGCCTCTGAAATATATGACAATAAATTCCGGTTCCTTAAGCCAACACATGTATGGTATTTGTCTTAGAAGCCTGGAAAAGTAAGGTCGGGGGTGATTTCTTTTTGGGTTGATAAAAATGTTCCAAAATTGATTGTGGTAATGATTGTACAACTCTGTGAATATGCTAATTACCATTGAATTGTACACTTTATAAAACTATTTAAAAGGAAAATGAGGTAATGTCCCACTAATAACTTAGGGGAAATACTTTTTCAGGTATATGATACAGGAAGTTATTTGACCTGGAACTGGTACTTAAATTCATGTTGACTGTATGGAGATAACGGAATAAATCATTTTCTCCGTTTTCTCTCAAAAAAAAAAAAAAAAAAAAGGAAAAACAATGATTCCACCACTACAGTAACAGCTTAGAGTATGTATTACAGCTGAGCTGTAGCCTGGGCAATTCAGGTGGCAGCAACGGCACCAACGCCCACATATGTCTAAATCCAGCTATTATACTATGTGAATATGTGACTAATATGTGAGTGATTTTATTTAAAATTTTTTATTAAAGTTAATTAATATTAACCCTCTTCAAAAAAAAGAATATTAACTGTAAGACCAGTGACTTAATGATATAAAATACTTCACATTCTTTTTCAAGAAATATCATTATACTAAGAGCTGTACACTTTGGATGAATTGTATGGTGTGTGAATAAAACTGTTTAAAAAGGAAAGAAAAAATCCATTTCAACCATTTAAAATAAAAGGTTAGTTATTGTTTGGCTTTAAAAACCTTATTTCAAATGTCCTTCCCCATAGCATTTCCATGTAAAAAAAATAAATCATGCTTTTTTCCCAATTATTTTTTTCCATTTAATGTGAAAAATCTCTGGTTAAAAGAGCTTTATAAAGAAGAAATATTTACAAAAAATATGATTTAGAATTTTAGTACCCACCTCCCCTCCCCAGTGGCTCTGAAAAGATCGGCAACTAATTATTTTAAGTTTTCCTCTAAGAAGTCTTTAGGGAACCAGCCAAGTTTAAATGGGTAATTGGTAGGTCTATGGTTGTAATTTACATAAATTATAGAAACATAACACCAGACATTTATCTAATTGAAGAAAATGTGGTGTTCAGTTACTTATCTTGAGGAATTCTACTTGTGTTTTGTGCCATTTGGTGATTAATCCATTCTCTTGAGAATCTAAGTGAGTTTCTCTGGGGACAGAATAAATGATAATGCTAAAAAAAATAAGGTTTGCTTTACTTATCAATAGTTCTTAATACACAGCAAATAAAAAACACCTATTCCTATACATTTCTCCAATTAAATAGTATTAAAATAATAAACTCCATAATTCTTTTAGAAGGTGTTTATCCACATCCCTATTAAAGGTATTGACTAATTACACCACCATTATGCTTTGCTTCTTTCTTCAAATGCTAAAGAACTGTTCACTTTCCTAATAGAGCTACTATCATAGGTCTTTTTTAAATTTTAATTTTTATATACTTTTTAGTTTTTTTAAAAGATACTAAAATTACATAAATGCTACATAAAAAATATAGGGGATTCCCATATGCCCTGCTCCCTATCCTTCCCACATTTTCCCACATTAACAACATCCTTCATTAATACGATACATTTATTACAATTGCTGAACACATTTTGGAGCTTTGCCACTAAGCACAGATTATAGTTTACATTGTAGTTTACACTCTCTCCCGTACATTTTTGTAAGTTATGACTAGATATATAATGGCCTGTGTCTGTCATTTTAATGTCATTCAGGACAATTCCCAAATCCCAAAAATGCCCCCAAATTACACTTCTTTTTCCTTCTCCCCCCTTCAGAACCTCTAGTGGCCACAGCCTCCACATCAATGATAAAAATTCTTCCATTACTAGAATCACAATAAGTCTATAATAGAGTAACTGAAAGTCTACTCTAGTCCATTTTTCATTCACCAATCCTGAGGATTCTAGGATGGTGATGCCCACTCCGCCTCTAACTGAGAGGGGGCTTAGATACCATGGAGCAGATGGATGGGACTATCTTGCTTGCGATTGCACACTCTCTCTCTGTTCCCTGAGATGGTCGTTGCCCATCATCATCTCCTTGTTAGTTGTCCTGGGTGAGTCCAATGAGCTGGAGAGCAGGTGTTGCAACTCTGTTGAGATTCAGGGCCCAACTGATACATGGACAGCCCAAAGTAAGTCTCTTGGACATACACCTATCAACTTTAGCACTAACTATAGGCTCACATAGAAGGGGCAGAAGAGCTATGTGTAGGGAAACCACAACTGAGTCCAACTCTGTCACACGGAGGAGCATAAATTCCAAAGTAGGGCTCACTGGTAAAGCACCAAACTTCTGAGCTGTCTGCCCTGTCTATATTGTCTGGATGTCTCCAGAGCCCTCAGAATCCCCACTATTTGAGACAATATTTACTTTGGCAGTCAATGAGATCCTCCTAAGACGTGCATGAGCATAACCTCTGGAATGACCTCCCTACCCACTTTGAAGTCTCTTACCCATATAAATTCATTTGTCTTTACCCTTTCCCCATTTTGGTCAAAGTCTTTTTCCAGTTGCATTGCTAGTTGGTGCTTGGTAGTAATCCCTTGGTGCCAGGGAGGCTCATCCCGAAGTCATGTCCCATGCTGGGGGGAAGAATATGCTGAGTTTGGCTTAGAGAGAGGCTACATTTGAGCAACAAGGAGGCTCTTAGGAGCTAAACTCTTTGGCACCCTATAATACTAGGCTAAGTTTCAATTTATCATAGGTCTTATGGCCCTTAGTTGAATTTGTGTTTCCTGTAAGCACAATAAGCATTGTTAAGATATTTAACGTGGTGAAATTTGTTCCAAATATTCTTACACTAAATAAGGATGAAGTGTATTAGACATAACTTAGATTCTTGCAGACTTGCACATATTTATCCCAAATATTTAAGCTTTAGAAATTATTCAAACAAAATTTCACTTCCCTGTTGCCTACCTAGAGGGATCTGAAGTTGAATCAAACTGCAAGTTTTAAGATTTTTAAAATCACATAAAAGCAGATAAATATATTTCAATGCCTCAAGTACTTTAGACTGCAACCAGTCTACAATAACCTAGGAAATCTATAAAAGACAGGATAATGCCCACACCCTCACTCTGGGACACTGATAATTTAGAGTATGCCACACTGATGTTATTGGTACCTGTAGCAGTTTGGCATTATTTATGAATTCCAAAAATAGATATCGGATTATGCTTGTAAACTGGTCTGTTCCTCTGGGCATGATTAAGTTATGATTAGGGCTTTGATTGGGCCACATCAGGAGGGTGTTGAGTCCCCACTGGGACTCACAGATAAAAGACATGGCAAAGGACAGAGTTGGAGTTTTTGAGCTGGAGCCCTGGGAAGTAAGCACACAGAGGAGCTTGGACGTGAGGAAGGAGAGAAAGTCCCCGGAAAAGAGATGAGTCACTCGCTCATCTACCGCTGTGGAGAAAGAGCACAGCAGCTGAGCCTGGAGAGAAATGGAGCCCCGGCAAGAGAGGAACCAAAGAAGCCTGAACTCTTGGCAGATGTTAGAAGCCATCTTGCTCCAACACGTGACAATAGATTTTGAGAGGGAAGTAACTTATTCCTTATGGCCTGGTAACTGTACACTTCTACCCCAAATAAATACCCTTTATAAAAACCAACAGATTTCTGGTATTTTGTATCAGTACCCCTTTTGGCTGACTGATACAGTACATATTTTACTAAACTCATTCAATTGTTCAGCAATTAGATATTGAAAAGTTGTGTTTGCCAGAAACTGTATTTGAGGCATGGATAAAATGTAAGATACATTTCCTGCTCACAAAGACTCACAGTCAGGCAAAGTAGACAGCTCCTAATACCATTTTGTAGAGAGTCACTGAGTTAGTAACGGCCTCCTGGAGCTGTTAATGTCAGAGACAAGGGGGAAGTGAATTGGCAGGGGGATGAAAGGAATACCAGAGAGGACAGTGGGTACTGAAGAACACAGACGCCACCATGAGAAACAGCAGGGTATGCAGCAGGCCAGCACAGTTGGTTGTTGCTGTGGTATAATGTCAGGCAGGAAGTGGAGAGGCAGGCTAGGCTGAATCAAGAGAAGCAAACCCATGTGCCATGTTAAGGGTCTTGAACTTAATCCTGAATGCAAGAAATAACAATTTAAGGATTTTATGTAGAGTTTGACCCAGTTAGATATGCATTTTAGACAGATCATATGGCTCTTGATATGGAAGGTTGATTTTAGAGGTTTAATATTGGAGGCAAGAAGACCAGTTAGAAGACTGTTTCAACAATCTAGGTAAGAGATGGTTTTGGACTTCACCATCCTTGGTAGTTGTCAATCTAGACACAAACCAAAATTGTGTTGCAGTGGGAGAGAATTTCGAAGGGAAAAGGTAAAATGATAAAGGAAATCAAGAATAGTTGCTGAAGGAGGATATTGCTGTCCTTCCCCCACCATACTCCTTTGTAAAATATCAGTAATTTAGAATTCTCTGAAAGGACCAATTACTAATCCACAGAATGATATTGCCAGATGTTTTGAAATAAACTAAATATGGGGGAAAAGCACTTCTAGTTCACAATACAGATGCAGAAGACAACAATAGTTCACAATTTTCATGCTAAAAATAACATCTTCTATAAAACATGTATTTTCCTAATTAGAATGGTTTACAGAAGACCATAGAGCTTGGAGTGATGGAGCACAGAAGTATAAGAGAAGGTAAGAAGACGACTGAGTAGCTTAAGGAGGCTTTCCCTTTCCATTTCTACACTAGATTTGGGGGGGGGGCAGGTATGTCAAAACTATATATGTAATATTTAAATATACAATATTAAAAATAGTTAAAATGTTTCAAAAATAAAATCTGAATCAGACACTCGCCGAATTTCTGAGACATTTCCTTGAAACTCTGGGCTCTGAGAACAGACTCTAACCCTGGGCTAGGGCATACTAAAAGTTTTACAGTCCTTTCATGCAGAAAAATCAGACGCTCAGGAACATATACAAAAACTTTCCAGCAGAGGGCAGTGAAACTCCACTTAACAGTTTTGTTTTGTTTTGTTTTAACCTTAGCAGCTTTCTATATTGCCTAACAATATTTTTTAAAATTTCTGAGCAGAATAATTATATGATATATATATATATACACACACACACATACACACACACACACACGCACACTAGTTTACCTTATAGTAACCGTGGCCTTTCAATACTTACCTTTTAGACGGAACAGACTTCTTCCTGGAGCTCTGAGACTGCTGTTTTAAGCTCTCTGGTGGACAGGACCTGGGGCAATAATAAGAAGGGCCAAAGGTGGGTACAATGTCTTAAGTCAGGGTCATCTGCCTAGTGGTTTGTTGACTCTTTTACAAATAATCTTATGGTTTAAGGTACAATGGGATTGAAAATATATATCTTGTAACTATATGCCTGAGTTTCACCTCTGTATAATAGTGATAATAATTGCACTTATGCCCCTTAACGGGTTGTTGTAAGGTGACTGGATCATTATTGTTAGCTGTTATGCTTTTTTTTTTTTTTGAACAATTCATTGAAGTATATCATTCATACATGAATATATATAAACTTAAGTGTTCAGTAAACATAGTGATTTTACAAAACAAACATGCATAACATCGTACAGGGCTCCCACACATCACTCCCCCCCATACACAAACATCCTGCATTGTTGTGAAACATTTGTTAACAAATCATGAAAGAGCATCGTCAAAGTATTACTACTAACAATAGTCTGAATCTCCCTCCCCTATACATTTTTTAAGGATTTATTTATTTATTTATTTATTTATTTACTTTTAT
>PVKH010038852.1:0-11252 GCA_004027955.1 Chaetophractus vellerosus | reverse complement strand
TCTCTCTCGGTGAGTGCAACCCTAGGCTAATTTCTGCCACCCCTTCCTCAGAGGAACCAGTGTATTCAGCCACTACTGATGAACTCATTCCCGAGGTTAAATTCTTCTCCAGAGAAGTGATCATCAAACAGTTTCTTGATTAGTCATATCGTGCCAGTGAACCACTCTTGTTATTCCCCTTCTCTGCTATCCAAGCTGTAGCTTTCCAACCATTTTCCAAGAAGAGTGGGATTTAATGGAAGAAAGGATGGGAGTAAGAAAATTAATGGCTCAAATGTTAACCCAAGCTTCCAGACTGACAGAAAGGGAATGCAAAAGAGGGGCTTTGAAAAACTACTTCTGCCTTGCATATACAAGTAAATCCTGATAGCTCAGAGGCTCTTGACTTAGAGAAATGGAAATGCAACCTATGATTTTTGGGTTTGAAGGGGTCTTAGAAGCCTTGTAATCCAATTCGTTAATTTATAAATAGGAAAACTCAGACTCAAAGAGGTTAAAGTACCTGCTTAAATGACTAAGGAATAGTAGAGAAAGGTCTCGAGCCCAAAGTCTGGGACTTCTCCTGTTCCCTGGTTTATCCTCTATACCACATAGCCCATGTGTTCTTTCCCTTTATGGGAGTAATAGAGAAGAGTTTTGGTGAAGGTGCCAAAGCTCACCTATTTATAATTTTTAGAAATCCCCATATGCTTCTTAATAGGATTTAGGGGTGTATCATTCAGAGGTCTTTCGGTTGCAAAAGATAGAAATACAACTTACCAGAAAGGAGAATTTATTAATTCATGGAATCTAAAGGAGGTTGATTAACCAAATCATAGAAAGCTGAGATGCAGAAAAAATTGGAACAAGGAATGGAACATCACTGGCGCTTTTTTTTTTTTTTTTTTTACTGTTTCTCCTGCGTTTGTTCTCACAGAAGATCATTTCTTTTTCTTTCATTTCTTCCTTCTTTTTTTTATCATTTGGAAGGGAACCATTGCTTTCAAGAGCTCAAAGTTTTATGTCTTACAGCTTCTACTATTGGGGAGGACATAAGCAAACAATTAATGAACTTAATCCTTGGAAAGTGTCTGATTGGCAAGTGTGGGGTGGGGTAGGCAGGGTAGGAGGAGTCAGGTGACCTACCCAGAACCAGCCATCTGGAGCCAGGTGGATGGGGTATTATAATTGGCCCTGCTTGAATTAGGGGTCCCATCCAGGACCACTTATCAGTGGCTATGAGGTTGGGAGCTTAAGAATGTGGCTATTCCCATATAAACCTCTGGTTAGCATTTGTATGTTGGGAGCATGGGCAGGGAATGACATCTCCACAAGAAAGTGGTGCTGGGTAGAAAAAATGATAGCAATCCACCGTAAGGGCTAACCATGTCCCCTCTTACATAATGAACTCTATTTTGCCTTAATGTTCACTTCTGTGAAGATTCAGATACAACACTCCATCCAAGAAGCAAATTTCTGCTTTTTCAATATTTCCAATTACCTTTCCAGATATAAAGCAATAAAAGGCCAGTTGAAAGCATCTTCTTGGGCTGGTCAAATTCTAGAAGGAGAAGCATGCATGTATGTACTGCTATAGTTGAATTAATCCGATCCTTACATTAAAAAAAAAACCACAATATTTTCTTTACTGTTGAGTTTATTCACCGGTTGTGCCATACCCTCCAGTTATGGTTATCTGTCTATCCTAGAGCAGCCTGAGGTCTCAATGTGACAACAACACTTTTACATCTCTGGTGACATTTTGGAAAGTTTATCACTTTTTTTCCCCATAATGATGCCCGGAGTATATAGCATTCATCAGAAAGTGAAAACAAGGTATTGTTGCTATGAGACTTTAAATTTGGCATTTCCATCCTTCTCCAAGTTTGCATTTGAGGCTTTTATGATGCAAGAGGATGTTATTCTGGCTCTAGTTATTATTCTATGTCTTTCATCAGTGAAGGCAAAATTAGAAAACAGTTGATAGAATATGATAATAACATCAGCACTTACTGAGTACTTATGATATGCCAGTCACTGGTACTTTTATATATTTTAACTTACTGGTTTCTCATAACAACCCAGGGTGATTCATACATTTAATATCATTCCATTTTTGTAGATGGGGATAATAACATAGGTAGGTTAAACCACTTGCCCAAGGTTGCACAGCTAAAAAGTGGCAGAGGCAGGGCTTGAACTAGGGCCATCGGGTTTTGTGGCATATGCACTAAACCATTGTGCTATTCTGTCTCTGAATCAAGCTGACTTTATCATGTAACTTAAGGAGTTTTGGTAAAAACCCGTTCTACTTCCTTAAATACGTCATCTACCTGTTGAATAATGCCCTTGTTTGATTTAATTCATGGTATCCCTTTTCCTATTAAGAGTGGAAATATCTTGGGAATGATACCCTATTAATTCTTATTACCCTCAAATTCAATTAACATTTCTTAAATGCCTAAGTACTGCAGGTTGTAACTCAGTCGTTACATTAGTATCATGATGTAGGTGGTATAATCTCTGTTTCACAGATGAGGAAACTAAGACTAAAGAGATTAAGTTACTTGCCAAGGTCACATGGAAAAAAGGGGGCAAGCCAGGGTTTGATCAGTCCTCCCTTACCGGGAGCCTCATGGTGTCTGTACTATTTGTAAATAAAATGAGTCTATCAGATGTTTCTGCACGGCAGAACAGGTTTTAATAGGGAAGGAAGGTGGAAAATGCATGACATTTTGTCCTTGGGGGTGTAAAAGTGGGATCCCCTAGGAGGACCTGATGGGCAGATATGAGAAGCTGTACTAGAAAGTTCCAGTTCTATGATTCTGCCTCCCAGAGAGAAGGGAAACATTTACTTAGCTAACGTTTTTGGAAGGGTCTGGCAATTAGAGTGTTAATATTCTGTGTAGTCACAATTATGCTGTAACTACCAATTATGGGAAAACTCATCATCTTACTGTAATGTAATTACATTAAATAGCGCCAGTCATGTCAGTGCAAAGACCGGGGCAGCCTCTAATTATCCACTGTACCCAGACACCTCAGCCTGGATCACGGATAATTGGTGTAATGCAGTTTTGCATTTCAGAATTGGCCCCAGTTTTCCTCTGGAAACCTCTTCTTCCTTTCTGATCCTTCCCTTGGGTATGTGATTCAGCTGTGTTTGTGATCTGGAAGCAGATGAGATGTTAACATCCATAGTCTAGGTGTGACTTAGTGTTCCCTTAAGCAAGAAATGCATTGGGCAGAAAGTTTTTCTTACAGGCTGTGGGTCCTTCAAGGGCCAGAGCTGTCTTTATTCATCTCTTCTCTCACCCTTGCATGAGGCAGAGAATGAGAATAGCTAACCTACACTGAGAGTGCCTCCCATAGGCCACGGATGGTGCTGGGTGCTTTAGGTATGTTTTATCATTAATTCTCAAAACAACTCTATGTAGGGGGTATCGAATTCCTCATTTAATAAATGAGAAAACTAAGAACCAACGAGATGAAGCAACTTGCCCAAAGCCACAGAACGAATAAGTAGCATTAGTTTTACCAACCAGAAAACATCCGATAGACTCATTTCACTTCATTACAGAGAGCACGAGGCTCAGAGGGAGGCAGGCCTGGTCAAATCCTGGCTTTTCCCCTTTCTTCCCGGTGACCTTGGCAAGTCACTGGAAACCTCTCTAAGTCGTAGTTTCTTCTTCTGTAAGTCAGATTCATTCTTTTTCCAAAGCCTGTGCTCTTACTACTATTTCCCACTGCCTCCCACTAGATGCCTGATAAATATTTATTGAATGAAAATGGAGGAGAGGATGGTCCTCAACTTTCTGGTGTATTTCATCAGCTTCTTCAGAATCAGACCTCTTCTTTCATTCTTGCAAGAAAATCTGTGGTGGGTTGAATTATGTATCCCAATTTTGACATGTTCTTAATCTTAATCCCCGTCCTTGTAGGTGTGAACCCACTCTAAATAGGACCTTTTGAAGATTTTATTTTTAGCTAACCAGTGTGGGTCTTAATCCAGATTACTGGAAGCTGAGGAAGAAGCAGGAAGTCAGAGGAACCTAGACAAGAAAGGAGAGGTCATTGCCACGTGACGAGAAAGACAAGGTACCCCAAGGATTGCCAACAGCCAGCACCAGAATACTGTGGTCTTCAGGAAGGAAGCAAGTCTTGTTGAGATCTTGATTTTGGACTTCTTTTACCCTCAAAACCGTGAGCCAGTAAATTCCTGTTGTTTAAGCCAAAACCAATTTGTGGTATTTTGTGGTAGCAGCTCAGATATTAAGACAAAATTCAAATCCAATTTCGCTTTTGGAGAGGGCCTCCCACAGTGTGCATGGATGGGCGTCTGCATGTGGGGTATCTACATTTTTTTTTTTTTTTTGCCAATCCCTTGTAAAGTTGTTCTGAATGAATATTCTTGGGGAAAGCCCAAGTTTTAGATGGAAAGAACTGGGCTGCCATGAGGTGAAGAGGCCCAGATGTATGATAAAACTAGAAATGGTCTTATTTTCTTCTCTCTTTGATATTTGGATTTGGCAGTGATCTGATTTAAAAGTTAGGGGAGAGTAGCAGATGGTGTAACTTATATTCACATATGAAATGCTTTTCCCAAGTGATTTGGAGGTCCTGGCAGGTGTAAAACTTAACCACCCACTATGATTATTTTGTTTTATTTTATAGATACATAGTGTTTTGGTCATTCCTGATTGATTTCTTCTCACTTACCTTCAAAGCAGCAGAGACAAGAATAGGCACCTGCATTTTAGAAATGGGGAAACTGGAATAGAGGAGATGATTAAAATACAGATTTACTTTGTGAGATATCAGCACAGTTCACTGCACTGTGAACTGGGAATTGACAGAGGCCCTGAGAGCCCAGCCTGACTGAATTTAGTTCATCCTCAACAGAAACAGATATTTTTAAAGCCGAGGTCAACAACTGACATGAGCTGGTTTTAGGACTTGGAGCTTCCTGCTGACTAATGGACCTCACCTCTCCAAATGAATTTTCTTTGCTTACATAGTTATGTTAAGTCTCTGCAGAGAGGCTTTTATTGGTCTCTGTAGAGTCAGAGAAATTACACTTTTCTGTTTAGACCTTATGAAAGTAAGTGAACCTGAAACTGGGCTTCTTAATTAATATCTAGAAGAGAGAGCCATTGCTTTGGGAAAGCCCTTAAGCTATTTCAAGAAAGGGTAACTCAGGATATTTGAGGAACCTTATCTGGAATCTGGAGGAGTGTAGTTTCTTGTGTTGTCACTTTAAAATTATCCAAAGTAAAGCTCATCATCCTGTAGGATGAGGTGGCTGTGTGGTTAAGGGGAGGGACTGCTAATCCATTGTGCTCTGCACACGAGGGTTTGAATCCCATCCTGGTCAGCGCTCTACTCCTCTGTTGGAGACTGATGCTGATTTTCTGCACTGATGTCTCTGACAACATTCCTACTTTGCTCTCTCCCATCTCTTTCCCACCCTTTCTTAGGGGGAGCAGGTGTAGCTCAGTGCTTGAGCACCTATCTCTGCATGTAGGAGGTCCGGGGTTCAATGCCTGGTGCCTCCTAAAAAAAAACTGTGTGGGTGTGTAAACATCCTCTTCATCACATCGTTTATCTCCAATCTTTATGGAATGGAACCCCAAATGGGTTGTGGTCAGGGTTTTTTTTTTCTTTACCCTTTTTTGTTATTGCAAACAATGCTGCCACTCACACTTTTTGTACCTATCCACTTTATTTGTTTGTTTATTTATTTATTTATTTATTTATATTTTTAAACCTATCCACTTTAGAGACCTGCAAGACCAGAACTGAAAATATCTTTAGAAGTCATTAAGGGCCGACTGGATAGCCCAGTGGATAGGGCACCGGCATACCACATGGGAGGCCCTGGGTTCGGTTCCCGGGGACCTCTCCTAGCGGGCAGACCGCCTCAAGAATGGCAAGCCGCCATGGGCGGGCCAGAGCCGCTGTGGGCAGGGCAAAAAGCTGCCGTGGACAGGGCAAAAGCCGCCACGGGCAGGGCAGGTCGCCCGTGAATGGAGCGCAGCCAGCCACCCGCGAACTGAAAGCCGACCGTGAATGGAAGCAGAAGCCGCCCACAAGCGGGGAAAGCTGCGCCTGCGCAGTGACCAGTCTTGGTGCATCGCCGCAGCGGGGGGGAGGGGAGATATGTAATAAAATAAATAAATCTTTAAAAAAAAAAAGAAGTCATTAAGTTCAGATTCCTTTGTTTGCAGGTGAGAAAATTGTTATCAGACAAAGAAGAGGAGTGCCTTGCTCAGGATTATACATTCTGTTATGGTTTAGATATGTATCTACTCCTGATATTTTGACTCCAGTATCTTCTGCTTCCTGGAATTTAAATATATGTGAATAATGAATATTGCTTGAAGTAATATTCTGAAGGCAGGGTTTGCCATTCTTCCACTACACAGTGATTTCTGTTGAGGCTTGTGCATATGGGTGTGCATTTTGTTCACTGCACAGAAGCACCCAGACTAAGAGGTGAGTGAGGGTTGAAATCCAGAGCATGCTCCACTTGCCAAGTCCTGAGCCTTGCCTTGGTTCTGCATCGAAGTGGTTTGTGCAGAGAGAACACCTTTCTCACCATTGTCCAAAGACTCGGTACAGGTTAGCAGAGTTCCTCATTCTAGGATAAAAATATTTGGCTATAGAACACTAATGCAGCTTATTGCATCTTATAAAATGGAGCAACGCTTTTGATTCCAGTGGAAATAGAGTTTCAGTGTTCACATTTTCTTATCTAGTCTTCCCTATGACTGACATTTTTTATTTGATGGAAAACTGAGTGGAATTAATCATGGGAAAATTAATTTTAACCATTGAGTATAACTGTCAGAGAGGTGTCTTGTGGTTAGAAGATGGTATTCTCTACTTCTTTGGGGTTCGGTACTTAGCTTTCTGGATTTAATGGTGTTCCTGCCTTGAGAAGCAATCTCAGTTGGGAGTGGCCTCTTTTTCAGATAAGTTGGAGCTGGAGCTGCACACGACTCCTTTCTATTTCCCCTTTCCCCTCTTCCCCACCCCCCTAAGACTATTATAAGTTTCTTCGTGATCTACTGATCTACAGGCTCTTCTCATGTGACAACTGTCCAGCTAACGACTCTTTGATACAATGCCCTTGAAAAATTCTTCCACTTTTTGTGCACCAGGAACCAAACCAGGGACCTCCCACATGAGAGGAGAGTGCCCAATGGCCTGAGCCACATCAGCTCCCCACAGGCTGCAGCGTCTGCTGGCTTGGGTCATCTGCTTGCAGCAGGGGCAGCGTCCACTTGTCTTCTTTTAGGAGGCACCGGGACCCGAACCAGGGACTTCCCATGTGGTAGATGGGCACCCAAGTGGTTGAGCCACATCCACTTCCCATGACTTTTCTTTTAAGTCTCAAAAGACACTAAACAAAAATGCTACAAGGAGGCATCTTCTAGCATTGCAGTTGCGGGCAAAAATACACCAATTTACTCAGTCCACTAGTTTCTAGTGAGAAAATATAGAGGGAAATTTGATTTGCAAATGATGCTTAGATGACCCCAGATTGTTTTGCTTTGCACATGTAGGCCCAGTGAGAGGGAGGGAATTGCACCAATGAGGACTCTTCAGTCTGTTAGGTGAGAGCATTATTTCCCCGTGTTTAGAAGTCCTCTCATATTTGGACTTCATTTTACCCTAAAAGTATTCTTCTATGCTATCACTTTATTTTAAGTGCAGCTTGGTGAAGCAAATGGTGCAGAAAGGAGCATGTACCTTTCACAGAACAGGCTCCCTCTCATCCTCCTCCACCTGCCACCATCTGTTCTTCATCCTGTGTGACGTGCAAGAAATCTTCATGGTACCATATTTTATGTATGGACTATGTTTAATTCCAAAGTATTGTTTATCACTTGTAGAAACTTGTTTTCACCGTCTGATTGATATATTATTCTATCTGTGTGAATTGTTTGGATATCTTTGGTTGGGGTTAAGTATATCTTAATTTTTCCTGTTAAATTTAATAAGACTATTGTTTTATTTAATGGCTTTTATTTAATGGCAGGATTTACAGGAGTGGATTAGAGTCATTAAGCAAGAGATAGGTGTACTGGATGCTGGCCCGTTGAGGTCAGGGACCATGACTTTTCATTTTTATATTCGTGTCATAGTATGCTAGTATGTAGTAGGCCTTCAGTAAAAGTTTGTTGAATGAATAAGTGAATCCTCCTTACAAAAGGCTCAAACAGTAGGGGATGTTTTCAGGTCAAGACTGCATTGGATATGGCTTTGGGAAACTTCTCATCTGAATGGGCCAGAAGCAATGAGCAATCTTATTAAAAATAGAATTGAGAAACGTGCATATTTGCTTTGCACTGGAATGGTTTGAATGTTGCCCTATTGTCTGCTCAGATTCTTGGGAAAGGACATGCATTGGGTGCGCAGAGGGGTTGTTCTGTAGAGAAATAGAAGGGAGAAGGCATGAGAAACTGGAGACTGACCTTTGGGTGGAGCTGATCGAGGCTGTAGGGAGCAACCATTAAGAAAAGCTGGGAGGCTGTGGAGCATGAGAAGAGGAGCACAGTCATGAGGTTGTCCTGGGTCTTTTTCATCCCAAGGCAGACAAAGAGTTCCCTTCTTTCTAGGAGTGCGTGGGGTTGCGGCTCTTTCTTCTGCTTCCACTGCTACAATGGTTGTCCTCTTTGCCACCTTGATAACATGACAAATCAGAAACAATGTGAACAGGGAAAATCCATTGCTCTACTTGTTAGAAACGTGGCCGGATACACTGTGAGGGGAAATCCTGCTGCTGCTGTGTTTGGTGAATGGGAAAAATATTCTGCCTCAACTCTCCTGTTGCGTAAGCCCATGAGTTTAACTTGCCATTTCTTCCATCCTGGCTGGAGACAGAACTTCTCTGAGACTATGGACAGTGGCAACGCTCCCCTACCTAAATAGTGATGAAGAAATGTGTTTTCCATTGCTCCACTCCTCACAGCAGAGGAAGACTGCTGGATGCTTATAGAAATAAGCTATTTGTCGTTTTATGAAAGTGAGCACCTCAAATCTGAAGGCTTAAGACTTTCAAGCATATTCTTGAAAATGGATGCAAACTGTTATACCTATTCTTTTGAGATCAACAGAACCCCAAAGACCACCAAACCTGGCTAAGCAGAAAATAAGTATTTGTATTTTTGGCCTGAAAGTGGTAAAAGGCTATTTTGTTTTCTTTGGGTCAGAAATCAGCTGAGGAAAGAGACCTCACATCCATTTACCTTTTGGTATCTTCAATTTCCATTATCAATTAAAAGACAGTAAACTCTTATCCTGAATAGAAGTGCAATTAGATCCAATAATGAAATCATCAAGTACTATTGAGGTGGAACTTAGCAGTAATTAGTTTTTTGATACATAAATACAATTTCCAAATGCAATTTGTCCTTAAGCCCAGGGTGCTGTTTCAATTCACCATGCTTGCTATTACAAGGAAATTTGTGGTGAGTTGTATTCCAATTTCTCAGGGCTGTGCCTCTCCACGGAGAATAAAATGGGTAGGCTAACATCTGAAATCACTAGTTGGACATGGAGAAGAGGTGTTTTGCAGCTCTCCTGGAGATCAGGGGTGGAGGGTGCTGTCCCCCCTCCCCCATCTCATTGACATGAGAATCACTCTCTCAGGAGGCAGACTAATCAGATCATCCTCTCCTCTGCCTCTCTCTCTCTGACTTTCTATCTCTCTTCTATCTCCCCAACACTTTCTCTTCATTCATTTATTCCTTTGTTCATTCAATCAATATTTATTGAGACCCTACTATGCTGTGTTAGGTGCCAGAATATAGCAGTAAAGAAAATAGACAAGGTTTCTGTCTTCAAGGGTCACATTTAGTTGCAAAGGAGATTGGAAATATAATCTACATGGCTGTCTGCAGTTCTGTTACTAAGTAAGAAAGGAGAGCAGATTTTGATGGATACCTAAGATTCTCCACCACACGTGGTATAGTAGATTGATTACAAAATGGCCATAATTCTTCACATCTCCTTGTGTCTGCACTTCTTGCAATGTGACATTGAAGGTTCTCCAATCCCAGGATGGAGTCTGTTTTCTCACTCCTTGAATTTGGGCTGGACTTGTGCTTTGCATTAGCCAGTAGAATATGGTGGAAGTGTCAATGTGCCAGTCCAAGCCTAGGTCTTAAGGGAGCTTGTATATTTTCCTGGACCACTGCCACCAACATGTGAACAAACCCAGATCAGGCTGATAGAAGATGAGAGGCCAAGTGGAAGAGTGCTTAATTGTCCTAGCCAAGGACATTGTAGACCAACCCCTATGGCTGGATGACTGCCAAACATTTGAGAAAGTCCAGCAAAGATCTGCAGGGCTGCTTACCTGGGCTATAGTTTTCATGGATGGATGATTGTGCCAAGATGAGATCAGAACTATGAAGCTGAACCATAGATCCATGAACAATAATAAATGCTTATTGTCTTAAGCCACTAGGATTTGGGATGGTTTGTTACTCAAGCAATAGATAACTGATACACCTTTGGCTCTTTTCTCACTATTTTGATGTAGCCTCTGAGAATGGTTAGGAAGGAAAGATAAAGAAATTGATTGCCACATAAAAGGATGTTAAGCTGGAGGTTGTAATTATGAGATAAGATAGCTCTCAGTTACCAAAGTAGGTTGTTATATAAACCAGTAGAAAGTTAAACTAGATGTCTAGGAAACTAGTTAGATATTGCCAGAAAAGAGTAGAGAGTATAGATAGAGACGTATTTTGCAAGAATTCTTTCCTTAAAGAGTATTCTTTAAGGGGAAAGCTATCCTGGGGTATCAGCTTCTTCCCTCAAATTTAGTGTGATGGACTTCAGCTGGACCATTTGGGGAGTTAGATATGTGTTCTCTGAAGTTGGAGGGCATAGTGGATTTGTGTCTGCTGAATCATATACCCAGGAAATTCAGAATGCAGGAGATAGTTTGGTGTATGCTTTGGTATTGTAGCCTGCAAACTTTCTTTTATTTTGTGACTGGCATATAATCTCAAATTTTAAAGGAAAAACACATGCAAATGTTTTTTTTCTCATGTGGGGTTGTTGACTTTTTGTGCAAGAGAGCCAATGTAAGGGTCATCTTAGATCTAGATCAAAGGGGGCCCTAAGAGGGCAAAGGGACCTCATAGAAAGGAAGCTGGAATTGGATATTGCATTCCCAGGGATGGCATAAAGAGTAAGTGACTGTTGAAATAGATTGAATTTTCCTATGTCGATGCTTTCCAACTGGGGCCCATTTTGCT
>PVKH010038851.1:0-11266 GCA_004027955.1 Chaetophractus vellerosus | reverse complement strand
AGTCAGCTGCAAACCAGTGTGTAGGGGAGGCTGCCTGGGTGGGGACACAAAGCACAGAGTGGAGAACAAGATTCTCTCTGAAATCAGAACCAAGAGCCATGAAGCCAAGATGGATGTGAGCTTACAAAGAATCCCAAAGGTATTGAAAGAACATTGAGTTTCTCCATGTACACAGATCCAGGCTTACTTAAACTTAAAGGATAAGGACATTTTAAGAAGCTATAAAACTTCAGGACATCCAAGCCTTTGACATATTAAATAAAATTCATTTGACACCTACAGTGTACCGTATACTGTGCTAGCTTCTTCACAGGAGTGCAAGATTCTTCAAGTCAGGGAATTTTGTCTTTATTCAATACTTTATCTCAAATGTCTGGAACATAATATGCATTCAATAAAAATCTGTCAAATTAATAAAAGATGATTAAGACCGAATTCCTGTCCTCAAGGTACTCACATATAGGCATCACAATAAACAAGTATTGTATGAATGGGGTGTTGCTTCCACTCTGCGAAAGAAGGAGGTTGGAGAGTGGAGAAGTAACATCTAGTCTGTATCAGATGAGTAGGAATTTTTCTGGTAAGGGAATTTTTATTAGGGTCCATTACAGAAAAAAGGATACTTATGTGAAAAGTTATGCAAACATGAAAGGGACTGACATCTTTTCAGAATTGGTGAGTAGGTCAGTAAAATTGGAGCATAGGTATTAGCATATAGAACTGGGGCTAGTAGGACAGCTCAGCCCAGGGGTAGGAAGAAAGGGGTACATTGTCTAATATATTTTTTATTATCTTATTAGAGAAGTTGTAGGTTTCCAGAAAAATCATGCATAAAATACACAGAATACAAAGTTCCCATATACCACCCTATTATTAACACCTTGCATTAGTGTGGTATATTTGTTAAAATTCATAAAAGAACATTTTAAGTAATTGTACTATTGACCATAGTCCATCATTTAAAATAGGAGCCACTTTTTGTTGTACAGTCTTATGTTTCATATTTTTAAAAGTTTTTATTCTACTAACAATATTTAACCTAAAATGCCCCCTTTTAACCATGTTCACGTATGTGGTTCAGTGCTATTAATTACATTCACAATACTGTGATATAATCACCACCATCCATTTACAAAACTTTATAATCAACCCAAATAGAAATTCTGTGCAATTCAAACATTAGCTCCCCATTCCCTATGCCCAACCAAGCCCCTGGTAATGTTTATTGTAGATTTTGACTCCACGAATTGTCTTATTATAATTGTTTCATATCAGTGAAACCATACTATATTTGTCCTTTTGTGTCTGGCTTATTTCACTCAACATGATGTCTTCAAGGTTCATCCATTTTGTCACATGTATCAGAACTTCATTCCTTTATACAGCTGAATAATATTCCACGGTATGTATATACCAGATTTTGTTTATCCTTTTAGTGTTTGATGGATACTTTGGTTGCTTCCATATTTTGGCAATTATGAATAACACCTCTATGAATATCAGTGTGCAAATATCTGTTCAAGTCCTTGCATTCTATTCCATTGGTATATACCTACAAGTGAGACTGCCATTCATGTGTTAATTATACCTAGCTTTCTAAGGAACTGCCAATCTGTCTTGCACAGTAGCTGCACCATTTTACATCCCCACCAGCAGTGATCTCTTCACATCCTCTCCAATAGTTATAATTTTCTGTTCGTTTGTTTTTTGTTCAAATAAATAGTACCTATTCTAGTGGGTGTGAAATGGCATTTCACTTTGGTTTTGATTTGCATTTACCTGGTAGCTAATGATGTCAAGCATCTTTTTATGTCTTTTTTTTGTAATTTGTATATCCAAATTACAAAAATTGTCTCTATTCAAGTTTATTGCTTATTTTTAAAATTGGCTGTTCGTCTTTTTGTTGTTGTGTAGGATTTCTTTTTTATATTCTGGATATTAAGACCTAATTGGATAATGCAATTTCCAAATATTTTCTCTCATTGAGTATTTTCCCATTCAAGAAAAAATCCTTTTATGTACAAACATTTTTAATTTTGAGGTTGTTCCATTTATCTATTTTTTTTTCTTTTGTTGCTTGTGCTTTGGGCGTATAGTATAAGAAATCATTGCCAACCACAAGACCTTTAAGATACTTCTTTCCATTTCTTATGTTATTGTGAGGTATCTATTTCTCCCTTCAGTTTTGTCATGGTTTGCCTCACAGATTTGAAGGCACTGGGGTTAGGTACATAAATATTTATGATTGTAATTTTTTCTTGGTGGATTGGCCTTTTTATTAATAAATAATGTCCTTTGTCTCTCATCACAATTGTTGACTTAAAGTTTATTTTGTCTGATATTAGTATAACTAACCCAGTTGGTTGTTTATTACTATTTGCCTGGATTACCTTTCCCATCCTTTCACTTTGAACCTATTTGTCTCTTTGGTTCTAAGGTGAGTCTCTTGTAAACAACATTTAGTTGGTTCCATTCAGTCAATCTGTGTCTTTTGATTGGAGTGTTTAATCCATTAACATTCAGTATAATTAATGAAAAGGCAGAATTAACTTCATCTATTTTGCCTTTTGGTTTGTCATAGCATTTTTGTCTCTCTTTTCTTTTATTATAGCCTCCTATTCTGTATAGTTGATCTTTTGTGATGTATCTGAGTGATTCCTTTCTCATTTCTGTTGGTATATGCATTTTCAATATTTTATTCATCTCAAGATATTTACTGATTCCCCTGGGGTTTGTATTTCATAACTTGCACATAAAAGGACAAAGTAATATCTATAACCTACTAATTTGAAAAGATACTATCTCAACTTCAATAGCACACATATTCTCTGCTCCCATATCCCTCTATTTCCCCTCTATGTTGTTTTTGTCTCATATTACCTCTTAATATTTTGTATGCCCATTATCAGGAAATGTGAATTTTTTTTCAATTGTTCTGACTCTGACAGGAATTTAAAGTGGGGAGTTATTGATTGAGGATGCAGTAATATTGGGATTTGAATTTTCCTGTTTACTTACCTTTACTGAGGATCTTCACTTTTTCCCACTGCTCTAAGCCATTCTGTCCTGAGTTTTGTTTTTGTTTTTGTTTTTGTTTTCGGTTTTGGTTTTGGGTTTTGTTTTGTTTTTTATTTCTTTCAACCTGAAGAATTCCCTTCAGCAATTCCTGTAGGGCACATCTTTTGGTGATGTATTCTGTCAGTTTCTGTTTAGCTATGAATGTTTTAAACTCTCTCTTATTTTTGAAGGACTGTTTTTCCAAATAAAGTGTTTTGGGCTGGGAGTTTTTTTTTCTCTTTCAAAACCTTAAATATATCATACCACTGCTTTTTCACCACCATGGTTTCTGAAGAGAAATTGGCACTAAATCTTATTGAGGATCCTTTGTATGTGATGAATCACTTTTCTCTTGATGCTTTCAGAATTTTCTTTTTATCGTTGGCACTTGACATTCTGATTAGTATGTGTGTCAGAATACGTCTATTAAGGTATTTTCTATTTGGAGTCCAGTGCGCTTCTCTGACATATATATTTATGCCTCTCATAAGAGTTAGAGAATGTTAGGCCATTATTTCCTTAAATATTCTTTCTGACCCTTTTCCTTTCTCTTCTCCTGGCATACTCACAATGCATATTCTGTATTGCTCAGGCATACAAGTCCCCGAGACAGTCCTTAATGTTTTCTAATCTTTTCTCTATTTGTTTTTCTGACTGTATGATTTCAATTGTCTTTTCTTCTAGTTCATTGATTCTTTCTTCT
The DNA here is from genome assembly GCA_004027955.1 of Chaetophractus vellerosus. Taxonomy (NCBI): domain Eukaryota; kingdom Metazoa; phylum Chordata; class Mammalia; order Cingulata; family Chlamyphoridae; genus Chaetophractus; species Chaetophractus vellerosus. Next base: position 7,506 of record PVKH010038851.1, on the reverse strand, counting down.
GCCTGTTCAAATCTGTTGTTGTATGCCTCTAATGTATTTTTAATCTCCATTATTAGGCCTTTCATCCCCATGATTTTGTGTCTAAAGTTTTATTGTAGACTGGCTATGTGTTAAGGCTCTTCTTTGATGGTGGTCCAACTTAGATTGGAACTATAGAGTAGCCCATGTTTAACTGTTCAAATCCCCCCACTTCTTCTGCACCTGACACTTACCCTGGGTATGTGGTAAAACTTTTAAGATTGCCCTTTTATGTGCAAGTGTTTCACCTCTAGGAGAAAACTTCCTTTCCCCCATTCCTTTTCTGGGAATTCTTACCTGTTCTGTTTGTTTTTGTGCAGATTTTTCCCCAGCTCCTATGATCTGTTTACATTTACTCCCTTACTCAGTGCCACCTTTTAATTGCAATTTTCAGTTATGATACCTGCCATGCTTTAAAGCAATTCAGTTTTCCCTTTTTATCTTTCTTTTTTCCATGAGGGTTTTCTCTCTCTGGTTATTTCTCCATTAGTATATCCTGTCCTGGGGAGTCAGATGGGGCCAATCCAGAAAGGTCCATTTTTCATTTAGTTAACCCAGCAATCAGAAATTTTATTGAGTGTGTGTACCTCTTAGCAAAAGTTTTGCTGTGGTTTCTTTTTTCCTTAAGGGCACTTTTGTATATGGCACTCCTCAGTCACTTGTGTTTCACCTGGATCTCTGTGGACTTGGGTCCCTGTGCCTGGATACGTGTGAGCTTCTAACTCACTGCTGTGGGTGGCTCTATGGTCTACACCCACAGCAGGAGGGACTTGGGGCATGCTGCCTCTGTGTGGCTCCTAAGGTATGGGGAATAACTGAGGAGAATGGTCTGGATTGGCGGGTTCTAAATGTAAATCTCCTACCCGTTATAGGTGTGCTTTTTTTTTCGTTTTTTTTTGATTCAGCATTTGTAGAGTCTTTCTCCAATCTGTATCATACTCCAAAGTTCCAAGCAAGTGGGATTTGTCCCTTTATTAGTTGTTTCTGAGGGAAGACTTTTCCACGGGATGTCTTATATCATTATGTTGATGACATCACTGTGTAATATATGTATATATATTAAAGATTTATTTTATTTATACCCCCCCTCCCCGTTGTTTGCAGTTGCTGTCTGCTCCCTGTGTCCATTTTCTATGTGCTCTCTGTGCCTGCTCACCTTCTCTTTAGGAAGCACCGAGAACCAAACCTCGGACCTACCATGTAGGAGAGAGGCACTCAATTGCTTGAGCCACCTCAGCTCTCTGGTTTGTTGTGTCTCTCATTGTCTTTCCTCTTTGTGTCTCTTTGTTGAGTCATCTTGTTGGGTCATCTTGCCACACCTGCCCATTGTGCCAGCTCACCTTCTCCAGGAGACACTGAGAACTGAGCCTGGGACTTCTCATGTGGTAGGCAGGAGCCCAATCTTGAGCCACATCTGCTTCCCAACATGTAATATATTTTCAATTTTAAAATTTAAATAATAAAAAATTACTTTTTTGAGTAAAATATGAATTTTGACAAATACATAGATTCATTTAATCACCATCACTAGAACTGACTGAATGCAGAAGAGTTCCATACCCCCACGCACAAATTCTTGTGCTGCCCCTTTGTCATGAAACTCTCACCCCAGCACTAATCCCTGTTGCTGTTCATTGATTCTTTACTTTGTCATCTCCATCCCGTTATGAGCCCATGCAGTGCATTCCTAAAATTCAGTCCTAAATTTTTAATTTGGATATTTCTTATGCCTTTTAGTTTACTCTTGAGAATTTCTATCTTTAAATTCATTTCAAGAGGGTTTACCCTTACTTCATCAAGCATATCTGTACTGACTGCTTTAAGACTTTGATTATTGTAACATGTGGATCATCTCAGGGTTGGCAACTATTGATTGTCATTTCCACTGAGAGTTGTTTAGATTGTACTTGCTTTTTTTTATGATGAGTAATTTAGAATTGCATCTTGGACATTTTGACAATTATGTTAATGGCTCCTAGATTAGTAGGATTCTAAATTGGTAGCTTCTCTATCCTATTAAAATCCTCTGAAGAATAGTGCAGTTTCTGCTTTATCAGCCAGTTAATCCAGTTAGTTTCAGGCCAAAAGTCCCAATTTTCTGTCTATGAACTATAGATCTAATGTCAGTTCCATTTTTGAAACTTTTGCCCTGTTTTTCATATACATCCTCTATTGGTCAGCTGGCACCCTGGGTAGTGGCATACACAATAGTTCAGTCTCAAAGCCATTGGTATACTATTTTGGGTCAGTTCCAAATACGCTCAATGGTGAACCTTTATGTATTGCTTTATGTGATCCCCTTATTGCGTTTCCACCTTTCTGTGATTTCCCTCACATGTTCCAGGATCCCTGAGCCCACTTTCCTTGCCCTCTTCCTAGAAAGCCAGGATTTTAGCCTCCCATCAATATTTTCCACTTCCTGCAACTGAACTCCCCTTCAGGTTGAGGTAGGAAGAAAGAGAAGGAAAAAATGTAATGGAAATTCCCTCCATACTTTTCAAACAAGGACAATTTTCTCAGATCCTTTGGTCATGAAGATGGATTTTTCTCCTGAGATTTGGTGTGGATGTGGCCATTGCTGTCCCTACCACTCCACTGTGGGAATACAGATTTAGGACTGGGGTTAAATGCAGGACGGGGTCAGGATTAAAGCAAAATAGGTGATTTCCCATACTTCTCCCACTCTCTCCATCTTGCAAGGCTCTCCTTCCCCAGTCCTCAGACCAGAAAAATGAGGATTATCTTGGAGCTTTTTCTGTTTGTATCTGCTGGGCAATTTCAGGGCATGGGCTGCCATGAGTCTAAGCCAGGCAAGATAAGAAGAAAAATAACCCAGAAACTTACCACCATATTGGGCTTTTTTCAAATTTTTATTTCCCTTCTCAGTCTGCCTGCTATTGTTTACTTTTCAGATTCTTCAGGTAACTGTTTTATGTATTTCTGTCCACTTGTAATGAGAGGAAGATACAGGGAGTGCTTACTCCATCTTACTTGGAACCAGAATCCTGTAGAGAATTAAAATAAGAAGAAGAAGCAGACTAACTAAAGACCACTCTCATTTTTATTATCACCTTGAACATTTAAATTAAACAGTGTCAGTGTTATAATATTCACCACGAAGATAAACCTCCATCAATATTCTGCCCCTGAAAAAACAATCGTGTAGGGAAAAAACGGAAGCTGGTAGTAATGGGAAAAGGGACCACAGGGTCAGGTATGTATGTGATAAGTTATCAAATAATTTAATAAGGGTAATATTTTAGTTTCCTTGGGTGCTCAAGCAAAAATCATGAAATAGGTTAGGTTAAATAAGGGAATTTATCAGCTCACAGTTTTAAGGTTAAGATAGAAGTCCAAATCAACATGGCATCAAGGCATTCTGTGCCTTGAATTCCCTGAAGACTGTGGTATTGTGGGGCTGGCAGCTGGCAATCCTTTGTCTTTTAGCTTGTCATATTGCAAATATATGGTGTCTCCTGGTCTCTTCCTTCTCTACCAAATTGTGTTGAATTTAAATTTCTTATTTCCTGTGGCTTTTTCTCTATTTGCCTGAGTGCTCTCTCATACTCTTCTCTCTTTCCTTTCACTCCTCTTCCCACCTCCCCTCTCGAGCTCTACTTTTAGCAGCTACTGACATCATTGTTTGATTCATGCGCTCCTGTCCACTCCCCGGTTGCACCACAAAAGGTGCTAGTCAAGCCTTAGATGGGACAATTCGTCTCCTGAAGTTAAGAATTAGAACAGAAATAAAGAATCATTTTAAGTCCATCAATTAAGGTTATAAGTTTTTTCACTTCAAGGACCAATGACATTTTGGCTGGTGATTAAGTATAATGTTCCTTCTTTCCATCTCTTGGAATCGTGGATGCAGATTGAAGAAAATTAGAGGGATGGGAATTAATTTTATTTCAGTAGAGCTGTTGAGAAAGGGTGGAGGCTACAAGGACATAGAACTGCCAGGGGTCCAGCCAAGTACCTGATCCTGGGAAGGAAAGAGAAGTCAGGTGAGCATATGTGTAAGCGCTTGGACATCTGTTATATCTATGTAAGTTTCCAACCTCTTGAAGCAGGTGCATGGGGAGTGCACAGGATGGGACTAGTTTTCTCAGCAGAAGCAGCTGTTGTTTGAAAGCACCTCCCCAACTGCCTGCTTCCATGTCTTGCAGAGCCTTGCTTTTTATAATGCTTGCTGTAGTTTTTCCACTGCAGAGGCTACCCCTTCTTCTGTTGAGGCCCATTATGTGTTGATGGCAGCACTTTTATCCCCTGCCTTTCCCAGGAAGGTAAATAGCCTAATCACACTCACTGCAATCATTCCACTACTAATTACATATAGACAGAGCTGAATCACCAAGCTGATTCCACTTGGAAAAAATTCAACTGAATTGATGATGACATAAGAAAGCTCTCTGAGACACTTTTGATTAGGGCACGCTGAATCCTAACTCATCCAGAGGAAGCAGGGACATTAGCCACAAGTGCTTTCAACTAAGGATATTTGTGGAGATAGCCAAACCTGGCTTTTTTCTTATTCACTCCAGGCTTGGTTTGATAAAGGCGTTTTTAGTCCTCCTAGGAAATGTGAAATAGAGTTCTTTAACTTTGGGAGATCCTGAGTGTTCTCTTTATGAGTCTAGCTTTTGTCACACACACATACACACACACACACACGTGTACGTGCACACAAAATCCTTAGAATAGATATATGATGTTTTCTTAAAAGTCACGGAGAAGGTTCAAAGACTTTATTATAACTGCTAGAATGCCGACTGAAATTACAGTCATTCATTCATTCAATTTTTAAACATAAATTATTATAAATTTTGGATATTTATTTGTTTCTGCTGACTTTTAAACTGTCATTTTGTTTCCAGAACTAAAAGTTCATAACTTGTATATAGTAAACTAAAAGATATTTGCTGATGAAGAAGGGGGAATTCAACATAGGCATATTTTGAGCAAAATGGCAAAAAAATTCAACAAGGTAAATGTGATAAAATCATTTTAAAACTTGGTTCCCTAATTAGTTCCTTTTTTGAGAGTCTTAAAGAGCTGCCAATACTTAGTCTTAATATCACTGAAACAGTTTTTTTTTTAAATGCTTCATTTGTCATCAGTATAATCTTAAAATCCCAACAGTCATGCATTATAGCATGTAGTTGGTACATTTTCTTGAGGCACATTCAAGTGTTTTCGCAAAAAGCAATACGGTATCTAAATGCCACAAATGTTAAAACATAAAGCTTTATTGAGTCACTGATTTCACCCCTTTTGATTGATTTGTGTTTTCTCTAAGAGCATCATTCTCCAGGACATCCAAATTCTTCTAGCTGTTTTCTTTGTGTTCTTTCGAGTTCTTCTAGTCTTTCACGTAGGAAAGAGACTTCTCTTTGATATTGTGCCTCCTGAAGATGGGAAGGAGAGAGTTTTATGCCTGGAAGGATGGTTGAAGACTGAAAGCTAACAGGATTGATGGTTGCTGTTGGAGACATGTTAGGAACCAAAATTAAACTTCAAAATTCATGTCTTCTCTCTATAACTTTTAGTCTTTTTTGAAGTCTTGCATATTCTTCAAATATATCTATTTAACACCCGATTTTCTGTTTCCAGTTCTCTCTTTTTCTCCAGACATTCTACTTTCTCTTGCAGTCTGTTCAATTTGTTTTCATGAGGCGATTTTCTAGGCAACTGCAGCTCACTGCAATTCCTCTTTAGCCTGATTGTATTTTTCTTCTCTGTGATTCGTTCATAAGGCTTAGGCTTTTCTTCCCACCAGTGTCTCTGTTTCTCTTCCAATGCCTTTTCAACTTCTAGTTGCATTTTCCAGGTTGGCTTTTGAAATTTCAGCATTCCTGTTTTAACCTCTCCAGCATTTGGTTTGAATTCAGCAAATCAATCTCTGACTGTGCAAATGAGGTCCCTTGGATCTGCAAACTACAGATTTGCTGTTTCAGGTCAGAATCTTCCTTTTTTTTCACTCTATGCAATTTCCCTATTCACAAACTCTTGTTGAGGTTTGAACCTAATACTCTGAAGTTCCCTTCTGGCCGACTCTTCTGCCATCTGCGTAGCCTGCAATTTCTTTTCACACTGATCCTTTTCAGATTGCCTCCAAACATCATGTTCCACTACTATTTTTTTCTAAATCTGCTAATCTGTTCTCAAGTTCTAGCTTTTCATCTTGTAATGCCACAAATTTCTGATAACCTTCTTCCCTTGCAGCTTGTACTTTACATGCTAATTCACAATCCTTTTCTATTAAGAGCACTCTGTGGTGTTCAACGGCTGATTTGAGAATTTCATTGTCTGACTGCAATCCATCCAGCTCACTTTGAATCTTATTCCTTTCTCTCTCTAGTGCACTCTTAGCTCCTGCTACTTCCAGTTTGATATCTGTTATTTCTAGTTTGTTTGAACGTTTAAGTTCGTTAACTTTTCAGGTCAATGTATTTATTTCTCCTTCAGTTTTATGCAATTTACTGATTTAAAAAAATATTTTGTTCATTGCTTGACTGTAACTTTTTCCAAGCAAGTATTTAGACTAGTCTACCTGACTGCTTTTCAGTCTCCAGAGTTCCAACTCTAACCTGTATAATGTCTTACTCGTATCTTTGGATATTTTCTACCTGAGCACTAGAATTCTCTTTTTCAGCCCTTAATTCCGCTATTTCAGCCTCTATACCTTTTAATTTCTGACACAAATGGGCTTTTTCTTGAGTAAGTTGCTCCATTCATTTGCTGTCTCTTGTGGGATCGACATTAAACAGATGGTAATGTAGTTCTTTATCTTTCTCAAATCCTGCAATCTCTGATTCATATTTTAGTTTTTTCTTCCAAAATACATGAAAATTCTTCTTTCTGGTGCTCAAATTCTGATTTGACAAATGTCTTCTCCTAACGAAGCTTATATTCAGCTCTATATTTTTGAACTTCTTCATCCAGATTCCAAAAATGGTCTGTCATTGCAGTTTCTAATTCTTGTTGTATTTGGGCTCTTAACAATTCCAATTTTTATGGAGTTAATGTCTGTGGCCCCTTTTCCTCTAAGTCTTTAGTTTTCTTTACTAATTCCCCTCTTAGCTCTTCAAGCAGCTGCTGAAATTTTTCCTGGTGAGTTTGCTTTTCATTTAAAAATCCCTTGAGTTCATTTTGTGACTTTATGTACTTATCCTGCAACCTTGTGTGATCGGCTTCCAGAATCTGATAATTAGTTTTATGATGTTCACATTGCAACCTTTCATCAGTTAGCGTTTTTTTGGAACTCGGATTGAGAACTTGCCAGGTCCCCACCAGGAAGAAAAAGGTTGGGACAAGCATCCGTATTGGTAAGTGAACTGACAACCATGTAAAAATAGGTTCTGGTTTTCTTATAATATCAGTTTTCTTTCCAAGAGTATTTCCCACCACCTTGCTAAGACAGAATCTCAAGAAGCCAAATTTTATCAGACTCACACACGGTCCTTGCTTCGTGCACACATAAAACTTAAG
>PVKH010038850.1:0-11263 GCA_004027955.1 Chaetophractus vellerosus | reverse complement strand
GGGGAAGAACTATGGACTAGAATGGACTTGTTGGAGTCCTGCTATAGACTTGTGATATACGCAATGGAAGAAATTGCAAAATTATGTGGAGCCAGGGTCACTGTACACTTTGGGAGCAGGGTGAGGGAAGAGCAATTGTAATGCAGGGTTTTTTTGGGGGGACCTGGGAATTGTCATGGATGATTCTGCAATTGAGGATGTAGGCCATTTTGTATCATCATGTGTCATTCAGAACTGTATGGGAGATAGGGTCATCTACAGCCTGAACTGTGATCTATGCTTGATGGCAAAGCCCCAAAATGTGTATATCTATCAGAGGTGTTATGCCACACTGAGTGATGTGTATGTGGGGGCTTGTGGGAGGGCTGGGGGGGGGTGGCATATGGGTACTCCTGGAATCTCTGTGTAACATTTATGTAATCGATGTATCCTAAAAATATATATAGATATATAAAAAATAAATAAAACTTTTTAAATAAAAAAAAGGTAAAAAAAAAAGACTGTCAACAAAGTAAAAAAGACAACCTATTCAATGGGAGAAAATATTTAGAAACCACATATCCAACAAGGGTTTGATATCCATGTTAGATAAATATATCATACAACTCAAATGATAAAAAGACAAGCAACCCAATTTAAAAATGGGCAAAAGATTTGAATGTACATTTTTTTTGTCTCCCCAAAACTCATCTTTCTTAAAGTCACTTTTCTGAAATTTCTGCAGTGACTTTCTATATCATGACCTCCTTGTTCCTCATGCATGGACTTTTACATTTGCTGTTTGCTTTGACTGGAATGCTGTTTTCTAAGATACTCGCTACATCTTGTGTCTTCTTAAGAGATACTATTCCACACCACTCCATGTAAAAAGTATTCACTTCCCTCATACTCCATATCTCCCTTATATTCTTTATTTTTCCATAGTAATTAACTTCACCTGACAGATTATCAGTTTGGTTTTTTATTTCTATATTATCTATCTCTACTTGTAGAATGTAAACTCCAAGGTAATAGGGACTTTGTTCACTTCACAGAAGTCATCCTGGACGTTTGCAGCCTGTTACTTGTTCCCTGAAAATCCATTATTTTCTTTACTTTTGGCAGTTGGCTGGCTACCAGAAATTGCATTATCCAGATTCTCTTGCAGTTAAGTGTGTTCATTTGAATATTTGGCTACATTTAAATATGAGTAAAATAATAGGAACAACTTCTTTTTTTTAAAGATTTATTTTTTATTTATTACATATCCCCCCCTCTTCTGCTTGCTCTTGCTGTGTGTCCATTCCTCTGTGTTTTTCTATGTTTGCTTCTTGTCTCCCCCCGTCTTTGTGGCGGCGCGCCGAGTCGGCCCACCACGGTGGCGGCTCGCTCCATTCGTGAGTGGCTCCATTCCGTTTTTCATGGGCGGCTCCGCTCCATGTTTTGCGGGCAGCAGTCCTCCATGTTTTTGCGGGCTGCCGGCTTCCGCGCTTCGCAGGCAGAAGCTCTGCTTTTCACGGGTGACTTTGCCATGCCCGTGGGGGCTCCTCCCTGCCCGTGGCAGCTTTTTGCCTTGCCCACAGTGGCTTTTGCCCCGCCCACAGCGGCTTGCCTTTCTCAAGGCCATCTGCCTGCTTGGAGAGGTCCCCGGGAACCGAACCCGAGCCTCCCATGTGGTACCCCAGCGCGCTCTTTATCCACTGAGCTATCTAGCCGGGCCCAGGAACAACTTCTATATCACATATTTTAATGGCAGTTTTTCCGCTTGGGTTCATTACTGATTTTTCCCTTTCCCATGAGATAAGATGGATTCATCATGCAAGTTGCTGACAATGCCTTTGGGTATGGTGAAGCAAGAGTGAACTTTACACAGCAGAGCTTCCAACCAGCCTAGACTCATCAGCATGAGAAGTAAATTTCTTTCCTAATATATCATTATAATTTGTATTCTCTTAGTACACTTTACCCTAACTGATTCATTGGTTATCAATAAAAATATGTTGAGTGAAGGAATGTATAAATGGAACTGACACCAGATCTATGAGAAATGGAAAAATTGTTTTCGTTGAGGTAATATTAGATTCCTTTTATTATTAATAATAATGGCAGAGGTAACCTTCCTACCTGAATAATCACTTTAATTGAAATCATTTTACTGTTTCATCACATAGGATAATTAGTTGTTATTGACTTTTAATAAAATGTCTCCATGATATTGATCAAAGTGGCTTACTTTGGTTTTTTCTTTTAAAGATTTTTTAAATAAAACTTTGTTGCTGAATTTTTTCTAATGCCTTTTCTTCATCTATTCAAAAAACTATACTTTTCTCCATTGATTTGTTGATGTAATGAATTTTGCTGTACTTGATCATAATGTACTAATTATTCTTACATTGCTGGATTCTTTTCACCATTTAGAATTTTTGCACCTGTATTCAAAGGTGAGATTGGTCTGTGGTTCTTATTTTTTTACTGCACCAGGTAGTGTTTCCAGTGCAGTGTTGAATAGGTTTGGGGAGAATATATCCTTGCTTTGTTTTTGATCTTAGAGAGAAAGCATGTAGGGTACATTTTGTGTGATGTGCGTTTGTAGATGCCATTTATCAGGTAATGTTTTGGGTATTTCAGATTAAATAAAATATAGTATTTAAATTAATCCCATCTGTTTCTTTTTGCTTTTTCAAATGTGGCTAATAGAAAACTTAAAATTATTTTCTGGCTTATATTGTATTTCTGTTGAACAGCACTCCTCTAGAGTATTTTGCCTAAATTGAAATAAAATTTTACTTCTTCACTGTGAGGAAAAAATAATTAATACTGGATACTGTATTATCTATAATACTGCATTATCTATAGATAATTCAGTCATGTTCTCCTTGCCATTATATTTTTAAATGCATAGTCAGATGTAAATACATAATTGTTTGTGGATTCATAGCACCAGAGATTCCCCGTGGACATTTATCTCTTCATGAATGTTGGGAACAAACCAGAGTCCCTAAATAGTATTTTACAGTAATCAGTTAAAAGCAAATACATTAAATTTACCACAGTGTATTCGAATATATGTGAATTCATGAATAGTTTTCTCATTTTCTTTTTTTTTTTTTTTTTTTGGTCAAAAAACTAAATGACAGTTTTCCCCTTCATATACAGCCACTTGTTTTTGAATAAAAAACAGCAGGAAAAATTTAAGAGTCATTGTGAATCAAAATGGATTTACGTACACAAAGGATATAAAGATAAGCTCCTTAAAGATCTGTTTCTTAAGCCTGAAACTGATATAAGAGAAAAGCTTTCACGTTGGAAATACGTAAGTATAATCAGTTTATTACTTTTCTTTGATATGTTTTGATATCCTATCGTTAAAATTTATGATGCTTTAGTAAAAATTTCTTCAATCTCTTTTTAAATATCTTCCATTATATTGTTAATATTCTGCTTTAGATTTTCCTGATGTGAGAAAAGTCAAACAGTAATATAGTACAACTGTAATTTTTAAATTACTCCTCCCAAAACCATTTTATATATTTCACTTGTTTAGTTGCAAGTAGTTATTAATATTAAAGTAAAACTTCTTATCAGTGGTTGAAAACATAAAGAAATAATTAGTGTTTATGATGATAATTTTATGTATAGCATAATATTCAGTGTTTTATGACAAATCACTTATTGCTTTGAGGACAAAATGGAAATGGAAAGAAATTTACCTATATTTATTGAGTGTCTACTATGTGTCAGGCACTGTGCTAGATATTTTCCATGTGGTATGTAACACTGTAAAATAGGTATTTCAACACTGTAAAATAGGTATTTTTGTTTCATTTTTAAAATAGCTAAGTGATAAAATTAGGATTTGACTCCAGGTCTTATTGACTCCAGAATGTGTGCTTTTTTCCTTCTTTAGAGTTTTGTTTTGATTTTGCACATTAGATAAAAGTAAACATGAAAGCTTGGTTTATAGTAGAATTAACAAGACTAAACTTTTTCTAAGTTGTAAAGCATCCTGTTTGTGACCAAGTCCTTCCTATGTGGACCTGCCTCATGGGTATCCTGAGCTGCAAATGTTTCTATTTCATTAGCGTGATTAGAAGAGAGGACAAAACTTCCAAACTGTTATTAGTCTGATTTTGAAATAAATATGAACCTTTGTTCTAGATGTACCTCAGGAATGTCCTCAAGCCCTTAAATCCCACACAATTATACATTGAATAAAAACATAAGTTTTAAAGGCAAATGGAACCTACTTAAAACTTTTTCCTTATCCATATCAGTGCCAACCTTACTAATTTGCTTCAGATAACAGTACAAATATGAAAGTACAAATTCCATGTGATGTATGTTTTGACCCTTTATGTAGAATATAAACACATTGATTTCAGAACATGCTGTTTTTATATCTTTATAAACAGAAGACTTACAATGGATGCTTTATACTAATAACCAATTTGGACATGGATATGTGCACATACATACATATATATACACACATATACACATCCATATTTTTTCATACATTTCCACATATATGTGCATTTATACATATATATATATACATTTTGTATGATGATTGACTACTGTATGTGCATGAATAGGAATAAAAGATTTGTATTATGGAGGTCACTTTAATATCTATAGAATTTATCATTGTCAAGGCTTTGGAAGTATGATTGTTATTACATTCTTGGTAAAATATATTCATTTTAAGTTGTTTTCTAAAACTCTTTCATATTAAAAATAATTCTACTAACCATATCACTATTAAAATCAGTTTTAAGAACTATTCTTTCATATTCTATAAATAGTACATTGTCCTATGCTTTTTCATTGTTTATATCCACCATTTGCAGAACCTTATAGAAGTTGTGTTCTGCTAAATTTCTTAATATAAATTGAAAAAGTTTCAGTGATTGTAAGAGTAATTTTTGATGTAGCTTAACTTCTTTTGTATGAAATAATCCTTCAGTCTTCTACTGGCTCTATTTGCAGTCTCTGTCTTCAGCTTACTTAATATTCTTTTATTATTTTACCACTCACCTACCTTTTCTCTTGTGACTTGGAGCTTGGTTTATTAAAGAATAGAGTGAAGACAATTGATACCAGAGAGTATAAGAGTTAGGGAAAAGTAAAAGTTTTGGGGGTGAGAAAACCTTGTCTTTTATACAGGAAGTTCATTAAAAAATAGATGCTGTGAGCAAAGCAATGAAAAGGATTAGCCAAAAATGACATTCAATTTTCAGTAATTTGATGAAGTAACCAAGTGTCTGAATCTGTTCCTGTGTTGAAATGAAATGTGTTTCGTCCAAGGGGATGAAGGATTTCTATATCCATGATAATCTGAATTGGAAAGAGCCAGAGGAGTAAGTTCAAGACACATTCATTTAGGAAATGCCATGCTGCAAACCCAGAAGACCAAATAAACATCCAAAGCTTATAGAGTAAGAATAAACTGTAAATGAGATACAGAACCAAAACCTATGAGGAATGAATCTGATAAAATAAAAAAAAAAAAACTGGACCAGAAGAGAAAAACAATCTAGAACAACTGCTAGAAATATTATTGATACTTGGCTTACAGAATTTGGTCAGAGGATGGTTGCTTGTGTAGGTTAGGCTGACATAAATACAGAATTATGGTGGTCAATTAGATCAAGTTTTAGGGAAACTTGGATACTATTATGATGGATTTTAGGGAAATATGGATACTATTATGATAGATTTTACAGGGAAACACAAGAATATTTGAAAGCTGCCTTGGCATTTTCAGTTATTTTCCTCAGAGATTACTGTGAAAATATATGTACAGTGAGTATTAGCAAAGCAAAACAGTTCTTCACTGGGACATTGGCCTCAACTTCATCGCAGAATTCTAGTAATCTAGGTTTCATTGTAAGATAAGTTCTCTATTACCTATGCTTTGTTGACTTGAATGATTTCTTTCTTTTAACTCCTATACATCAATCATGAATCTTAGAGAGGATATTGTGTGACAAAAAGTCACACACATTGGATTCAAAAGGAAAGAGATTCAGAGGGGGAAGAAGCAAATTGCCATAATATTTATGTCAGAGGCAGCTTATTTCCCCCTTTCTGTCTTTCCTCTCACCCTAACATCTGAGGCTTCCTTTAGCTGGTTCAGTTGATATGTTTTTAAGGAGGGAAAGCGTCTATCTAAGAGGTAAGAAAGAGTTATAGCCAGGAATCTTCACTGCTTTAACAACATGGAAGGAAAAGAAAGTCTAGGTGCTATGGATCTCTCTTTTGACAGCCCTTTCACATGATCAGATCATGTTCTAATCTTTTTCTTAGAACTTGAGAAACTCTCTCCCTCCTTGAGGTATGAGGAAATCCAATTGATTATTTTGAGGAAAGTAATCAATAGAGCAAACCAATACAATTCCTCTGGAAGAGCTCTCTTACTTGGAATACTTCTAATACATTGAATGTTCGCATCTTGTATTCCTTCATGGCATTTTTAGACATAATCTAATGTGGCATTCAACTATACTAAAGAACTGCTGATTTTACTGAATTCTAGAATATTTTCAATGCTATTTACCTTGATATCAAAGATTAATTTTTCCTGTAAGTAATATTGATGGTACTATATGCATGCCATGACTAATGCAACCTTTTTAAAACAAAATATAATAAAGTGTTCTCAAATACAATCCTCCCTGTGAATCCTTTCCATTAATAAATTTTCATTGTGCATAAAAAGATGTTTCCTACATTGTCTTATAAGATAAATATAGAAACATTGCCTTCAGGAACATCTTCTACTATTATAAGAATAAGTTGATTTATCACATGACCTGTGTGCATAAGAGAGGAAAGAGAGTGAATTGCACAGCAGTGGAGTGTGTTCACATCATAGTCTATGTGGATGGTTTTACTTGGAATCATGCAGAATGCATGGCAGAGATTACCCTAATTGCAACAAATCTATTTTATTGTTTTGGTATTTTATACCTACTGTAAATTCTGGAAAATATGGGGAAGGGAAATAATTATTAGCTTCAGAATAAATAAATATCGAATCCATTTCTTGCCCCTATTTTTGTCAAGTTAACAGTAAGTGAGACACATTCAGGAGATGTGGAATGGGTCACCTTATTTTATTATGTGGGGTGTTAAAAAAAACTTACACATAAATTTTTTTTGAGCAATTTATTTCATTTTTTGTGAAGTATGTGTATTTCCTCATATTGAAAGTGACCTTCATTATCAGTGAGCTTCTACGATGTTGTTATGTCTTACATAATTCTGAGAAAGAGGCTTTGAAATATCTTTCTTATATCTTCTCAAAAATTTCCCCAATTGATATTGTCTAACAGCCATTTTGAGACCCTACCAGCAATACAGTTCATTTCAAATGGGTATTTATTAACACTTAACAATGCCCCCAGTGCTGTCTCAAATAATAATGCCTTAAAAAATAGGAAACAAGCAAGTTCTATGCTCAGATTTTAATAGCGAAGAGCTAGGAAAAACTCACTGGGCAGGGATTGATTATATAAAGCCTGTAATTGAGAGGAGTATACAAATTCAAGTCCAGTTTAGCGAATAGGCTACATCTAATGTGTCTAATCTAAAGAGTTAGGGTTGTCATGAGTATTATGATTTCTGGGAAGTAGTGGCTTTTAGCATGAGGTGGCGCTATGAGTCATTTATCAGATGAATCTATATAAAGGCAGATAGTATGGCTACCAGAGACCAAAGGCAATTTAACTCAAGATTAATTCAATCTTCTCTTGGAGTCCAGGGAAGCAATAAAGATGGATTATAAGGGAGGCTACAGCTTAATGATACCATCAACATATAAGGGGCTAAATTCAGCAATTTAATAAAGTTATGAAAATATATGTTGCATGCTTTCTAGGTGTCAGATACTGTGCTAGTCACTGGTGATTAAAAGAAAGTGGGTAAAAGATATGACCCATTTTCTCAAAGATTTCACTGAGATTAAAGGAGAGAATTGAGGATAGCTGAATAAGGCTAGGGTGGACAAGCTGCCTCATATTTCTGCTACATCTGATTGGTCACAAATTAGGCATATGGCTATACCTCACTGCCAGGAGGCTAAGAAATATAGCCTTCACTCTGACCAGACATGCACACAGCTAAAATTTGGCGTTCCTCTGTTGTATAAGAAGGGTAGAATAAATATTGCAAAAACAATTTCAAGCATTTGTGTACATCCTCTGACACACAGAACACAAAATCTACCAAAGGAGATCTTTAGGAGGCAAACCTAAAATCTTCTGCAACCACAATATTCAGTAAATACACAGTATATCTAGATGTGGCAGTGAGTGAAGATTGTGCTATAACAAATACCACACAATGGGTTGGCTTAAACAATAAGCATATATTGTCTCATGGATTTGAAGTCCAGAAGCCCCAAATCAAGATATTAGCAAGGCCATTTTTCTCCTAGGGTGGGTCAGTAGCATTTTGATGATGGCAGTCCACTGTCACATGGCAATCTCTCTCTCCTTGGGTCTGCCCTTAATGGTATCCATTGACTTCTTGATTCCAGTTTCTTCCTGTGGCTTTCTCTGACAGTGTCCGAATTTCCTTTTTTTATAAAGCCTTCAGTCATACAGATTAAGACCCACTCTGATTCAAATTGGCCATACCTAGATAGGATCTTTGAAGATGCTATTCACATATGAGTCTGTAACTTAACTGATAACATCTTCAAAGGTCCTATTTATGAATGGGTTCACACCCACAGGAATGCAGATTAAGACCTGAACATGTATTTTGTGGGGTACATGATTCAATCCACCACACTTCCCAATATTTGTTCTCTCTTTCTTCTCAGTAATAGAACCCTCAAATAGTAGCTGCCTAAAATAATCATTTCCCAGCTTCTCTTGCAGCTAGGTATTGCCATATGTGTTAGTATATTATTTCTGCTTTAACAAATTACCAGAAAGTTGGCACAAATTTATTCTCTTACAATTCTAGAAACAAGAATTCCAATATCAGTTTTATCAGTTTTACTCAGCTAAAATTGACATGTCATCAGAGCCGGTTTCTTCTGTGGGCTCTTGAAGAGAATTTGTTTCCTTGCCTATTTTAGCTTCTGGAGGCTCCCTACATTATGTGGCTCATGACCCCTTCCTTCTCTCCAACCTCTTGCTTCCAATGTCACATCTCCCACTTTTTGATATCCTGTCTCCCTCTAATAAGGGCTCCTGTAATTACATTGGATCTACCCAGATAGTGTACTCATCTCAAGATCCTTAACTTCGTCACATCTGCAAAGTCCCTTTTGCCATATAAGGTAGCATTCACAGGTTCCAGGGCTTAGGCTGTAGACATCTTTGAAGTTCAATATTTAGTTTACCACACTGTGTCACGAGAATAAATATTGTCTTTCTGATAATGGAAAATTTCCCTAAAAGACGATTAGTAATCCCTTTTGTCTTTTCTATCTAACTTCCTCCATCCTGTTGCTTATAACGTGTATCATGGATGGAAATCACTCTTACATCATGAGAATGAATACCACACATAGGGTTGGTGGAATGAAAAGCTAGAAGATTAGCCTAGATTACAGAAAATTGTGGAGACATCATACTAGCCCTGCACTTCCTAAAATCGCATATTCACATGAAGTGGAGATAAACTTCTCTCTTGAATAAGTCACGACTTGCAGCCAAACTTATTTTTAACTGATATACTAGTAGATGTCCAGTCTTCTTCATTTAGACCAGAAGTGACACCTCATGGTCTAGTGACATACAAGATAAAATATAAAGTAGTATCTGCCCTATGCACACACAATATATAAGGTGGAAACAGAATAACCATAATAAAACACCCATTTGGAAAAGGAGAGATTGGGAAACACAGCTGTCACCAGCTGCAGAGCACTTACCAAATCCATTCTTCTCTGGCAATAGAGTAAGCACATCTGGAAAATCTCCTGTATCTTCCCGTTAGAAAGATTTTACCTGTCCATTATCATTTGTGGCCACATTAGAATTGAGCACTAGAGAATTGTTCCTTCTTAAGTGCTTCAGTTTTATAGACAATTGGTTTCTGTCCTGTAGGTTGCTTTAGAGATTAAAGAACTACAGGTATTTTCAGACCAGACTTTTAATTTCTTTGGCAATACAATTTTTCAAAAGCTTAGTAGCCTTCTGATTTGTTTGTTTACAGTGGGTTCAGTGTTTAAGATCTTGTATAGATATAGTTCATAATCTTGAAGACACTTTTATTTTCTTTCTGGCATTTGTTCTCTATTCATTTCTGTATCTTTCAAATTAATAACAGCTACCATATGACTCTCTGAAACACTGGGCTTTAGAGGGAAGGCAACATGCTTAATCTTGTCTTTGCTGACAGACCTTTACACCTCAAGATGTCAGTATCATTTCTAATTTGAAGTTCTCTATTATAACTGCTTCAGTTTGAGGAACTGTTGGATTTTTCTTCCATGCAAGGCTTCACATTACTGGAATCTCAAGCTCAAATTATAGGTTGTGGACAGAAAGAACTGGCCTTATCAAAGTTGTGTGATTTTTCCATCTCTGATTTCAGGCTTGCTAGCTATAGCACAGGTATATCACTCTCATAAGACTTAACTAAAAGCAACAACTAACATCTAACACAGACTATCATTCAGAATTTATTGTAAAAGTTCCCGATATACCACAGCTTTTTAATATTTTTTCAGGTTAAACCCAGGCTTTGAAGCTGTGAGTTTATTCTTCATAAAATAGGTGGCTGTTGAATTTCTTTTTTTTTTCACTTTTAAAAAATTTTTTAAAAGATACTTTAATTACATAAATGTTACAGAGAATATATAGGGGATTCCCACATGCCATATGCCCCACTCCCCACACCTCCCACATTTTCCCACATTAGCAACATCATTCATCAGTGTGGTACATTCGTTGCAATTAATAAACACATTTTGGAGCATTGCCACTAAGCATGGATTTTAGTTTACGTTGTAGTTTACATTCCCTCCCATTCTACTGTAGATTATGGCTGGATAAATAATGGCTTGTATCTGTTGTTGTAATGTCATTTAGGATAGTTCCCAAGTCCTGAAAATGCCCCCATTATACCTGTTTTTTCCTCTCCCTAACCCCAGAATATCCATGGGTCACTCCCTCCACAAGAACGGTATTTCTTCCATTGCTAGAATCACAATAAGTCTATAGTAGAATACTAGTAAGTTTATTTTAGTCTGTAGTTTGTTTCCCAATCCTGAGGACTCTGGGATGGTGATGCCCACTCCACCATTAATTGAGGGGGCTTC
>PVKH010038849.1:0-11263 GCA_004027955.1 Chaetophractus vellerosus | reverse complement strand
GCCAATAAATAGCACAATCCAAGAAATCAAAAACATGACGGATTCACCTAACAGCAGATTTGAACAGTCAGAAGAAAGAATTACTGATTTGGAAGACAGTACATCTGAAATGAAACAGATAGTAGAAAAGATAGATAAAAAGATAGGAAAAATCCAGCAGGGAATTAGGGACTTAACCAATAATACACAAAACACACAAACATATGGGTTATAGGCATCCCAGAAGGAGAAGAGCAGGGAAAAGGAACAGAAGGAGTTTTGAAGGAAATAATGGCTGAAAACTTCCCAAACCTAATGAGGGAGATGGATGTACATATCCAGGAGGCACAACACACCCCAAACAGTATAAATCCCAACAGGCCAACCCCAAGACATATACTTATCAAAATGCCCAATGCTCAATGCAAAGAGAAAATACTCAAGGCAGCAAGAGGAAAGAGAACCATCACATACAAAGGAAGCACAATAAGATTAAGTGCTGACTTCTGAGCTGAAACCATGGAGGCAAGAAGACAGTGCTATGACATAGTCAAGATACTAAAAGAAAAAATTTCTAACCACGAATTCTCTATCCAGCAAACTTGGCATTCAAAAATGACAGAGAGTTCAAAATATTCACAGATAAACAGAAATTAAGGCAATATGCCAACAAGGAACCTGCACTTCAAGAAATACTAAAAGAAGCTCTAAAGGGTGAAAGGAAAAAACAGGAGAGAGAGAGAGTTGGCTGAGAGTGTAACAACAACAATAATGACACAAAGAGAAACAAAAACTACATAGGACATGCATATACCCAAAGAAAATATGGCGGATGTAAGAAATTCATTGAGAGTAGAAACACTGAATGTCAACAGATTAAACTCACCAGTCAAGAGACACAGATTGGCAGAATGGATAAAGAAATATGAGCCATCTATATGTTGTTTACAAGAGACCCACCTTAGACCCAGGGATTCAAGGATGCTGAAAGGAAATGGCTGGAAAACAATTTTACAAGCAAATAATAACCAAAAAAGGACAGGAGTAGCTATTCTAATATCAGACAAAATAGACTTTAAATGCAAAACAATCATAACAGACAAAGATGGACACTATATATTAGTAAAAGGGGTAACCTCTCAAGAAGAGAGATCATGAACATTTATGCACCTAATCAGGGTGCCTCTAAAAATGTGAGACAAACACTGGAAAAACTAAGTGGAGAAATAAATGCCTCCACAATTATAGTGGGGGACTTCAATACACCATTATCACCATTAGACAGAACATCCAGACAGAGAATCAGTAAAGAAACAAAGAACCTGAATAATACATTAGAATATCTGGATCTAATATACATATACAGAATATTGCATCCTAATACAGCGGGCTATACATTCTTCTCGAATGCACATAGATCATACTGCAAGATAGACCACATGGTAGGCCACAGAACAACTCTCAATGAGTTCAGAATGATTGAGATTATACAAAGTAATTTCTCAGACCACAATGGAATGAAACTGGAAATCACTAAGGGACAGAGAACAAGATTAGGTATGAAGATATGGAAATTAAACAACACACTCTTGGACAAACAGTGGGTCAAGGAGGAAATCTCAATGGAAATAAGTATCTACCTCAAATCGAATGAAAATGACAACACAACATATCAAAACCTACGGGATGTGGTCAAAGCAGTACTGAGAGGGAAATTTATAGCTCTAAATGCATATATACAAAAGAAGAAAGAACTAAAATGGATGTATTAACTGCACACCTGAAAGGACTGGAAAAACAACAACAAACTAACCCTAAGGGAAGCAGAAAAAAGAAATAACAAAGATCAAAGCAGAGCTAAATATAATAGAAAATAAGAAAACATTAGAAAAAATAAACAAAACCTGAAGCTGGTTCTTTGAGAAGATCAATAAAATTGACAAACCATGAGCCAGACTAACAAAGAAAAAGAGAGAGCAAATGCAAATACACAAAATAAGTAATGAAGAAAAGGATATCACTACTGACCCCATCGAAATAAAGAACATCATAAGAGGATACTTTGAAAAATTACATGCTAACAAGAATGATAATTTAGAAGAAATGTACAAATTCCTAGAAACTCACAAGCAGCCTACACTGATGAAAGAACAAATTGATGAACCCAACAGTCCAATTACAAGTAAAGAGATAGATTCAGTCATCAAAAACCTCCCAACTAAGAAGAGCCCAGGACTGAACAGCTTCACAGCTGAATTCTACCAAACATTCCACAAAGAATTATCACCAATCCTGCTTAAACTCTTTGAAAAAATAAAAATAGAAGGAACACTCCCTAACTCATTCTATGATGCCAACATTACCCTAATACTGAAGCCAAATGAAGATACCACAAGAAAGGAAAATTACAGACCAATTTTTCTAATGAACCTAGATGCTAAAATCCTCAACAAAATACTTGTTAATCACATTCAACAAAACATCAAAAGCATTATATACCATTACCATGTGGGTTTTATCCCAGGTTTGCAAGGATGGTTCAACATAAGGAAATCAATCAATGTAATACACTACATAAACAAATTGAAAGAAAAAAATCACTTGGTCATCTCTATAGATGTAGAAAAAACATTCGACAAAATACAGCACCCTTTCCTGATAAAAATTCTGCAAAAGATAGGAATAGAAGGAAACTTTCTGAACATGATAAAAGCTATTTATGAATAACCCAAAGCTAACATGATCTTCAATGGGGAAATCCTAAGAGCCTTCCCTCTGAGATCAGGAACAAGACAAGGATGCCCACTATCACCACTCTTATTTAACATGGCCCTAGAAGTACTTGCTTGAGCACTGAAGCAAGAAAAAGATATAAAAGGCACCAAATTGGAAAGGAGAAGTAAAAATTTCATTATTTGCAGATGACATGATCCTATAATTAGAAAGTCCCGAGAAATCTACAACAAAGCTGCTAAAACTTATAAAGGAGCTCAGTGATGTTGCAGGTGATAAGATAAATGCTGAAAAATCAGTAGCATTTTTGTAAACTAACAACAAGGAATCTGAGGAGGAAATCAAGAAAAAAATACCATTTACAATAATAACAAAAAGAATCAAATACCTAGGAATAAATTTAACTAAAGATGTAAAGGACTTACATGTGGAATACTACACAACAGTGTTGAAGGAAATCAAAGAAGACTTAAATAAATGGAAGAATATTCCCTGTTCATGGATAGAAAGACTAAATATCATAAAGATGTGTATCTTACCAAAGCTAATCTACAGATTTAATGCAATCCAAATAAAAATTAACACTGTATTTTTTAAGGAATTGGAAATACTAACTACAAAATTTATTTGGAAAGGTAAGAAGCCCCAAATTGCCAAAGACATATTGAAAAAAAAAATGAAGTTGGAGGTATCACTCTCCCTGACTTCAAATCATACTACAAAGCTACAGTGGTGAAAACTGCATGGATAGACACATTGACCAGTGGAACTGAATTGAGAGTTCTGATATAGATCCTTGCAATACAGTCATTTGATATTTGACAAGTCCACCAAGCCCACTCAGTGGAGAGAGAAAGGCCTCTTCAACAAGTGGTGCATGGAGAAGTGTATATCCATATGCAAGAGAAAGAGAGAGGAACACCATCTCACATCCTATATGAAAATTAACTCAAGGTGGATCAAAGATGTAAACATAAGGGCCAAGACCATAAAAACCTTGGAGGATCATGTAGGAAAGCATCTACAGGACCTTGTAATAGGAAATGGTTTCATGGACTTCACACCCAAAGCACGAGCAGTAAAAGAAAAAATAGATAAATGGGATCTCCTCAAAATTAAAACCTTTTGCACCTGAAAGGATGTTATCAAGAAAATAAAAAGGCAGCCTACTCAATGGAAAAAATATTTGGCAACCACATATCTGATAGAAGCCTCATATCTTGCATATATATAATGAAATTCTACACTGTAATGGTTTGAGTTTTATGTAATTATGAATTCCAAAAATGTTGGGGACAATTAAGGAAACACACAGTACTGGTTGTCAGCAGCATGACTGCCTGAGTTAATAATAAACAGCATGAGTCATGTTCCACCGATTTCTCAAAGAACTGGAAATGCCAGTTAGCTAATCTATCCCCTTCCCCAGCAACAGCAGCTACCAATAGGTAACTAACAAGCCACCCTCCCATGCTAACCACTCCCTCCTCCCTTTGAGCATAAATACTTGTACCTCACCAATAAACTTTTGCAGCTTGATCAGACCTCCTGACTTCCTGCCATTCTTCATGTCTCCTTGTCTCATACCATTCTTTTTCCACAGGTTTGGAGGCCCCTGTTGACTGTCCTGCTGGACGGGACACAAAACTATAAATTGGATTATGCTTGTAAACTCATTTGTTCATCTGGGCATGATTGGTTTATGATAAGGGCACTCACTGGGCCACGTCAGGAGGGCAATGGGCCCTGCCCCTCGGTGGGTGTGGTCTCAAGTATAAAGGCCAGGCAGCAGATTTGAGTTGCAGAGAATTGGAGAGAAGCAGATTTGAGAAGCAGTTCTGATGTTGGAGTGAGCAGATGGCCAGATAGTCTACAGCTGGCCTTGTGGAGAGACGCAATGCATAGTGAACCTTATGGTCTACAGCTGAACTTGTGGAGGAAACAGGAGCTAAGCCCAGAGAGAAATGCAGCCCCAGCAGGAGAGGAACCCAAAGGCCTGAACCCTTGCAGATGTCGGCAGCCATCTTGCTCCAACATGTGGACTTTGTTATGAGAAGAAACTTATGCTTTGTGGCCTGGTAACTGTAAGCTTCTACCCCAAATAAATACCCTTTATAAAGACCGACCAATTTTGGTATATTTTCAAAAGGCACACCTGTGGTGACCAAAACATTCACCTTGAAAATAAAAAGACTAACAACCCATTTAAAAAATGGGCAAGTGACCTGAAAAGACAGTTCTCCAAGGATGAAATACAAATGGCTAAAAGGCACATGAAAATATGCTCAGCATCTCTAGATATAAGAGAAATGCAAATCAAAACTACAATGAGATACCATCTTACACCCATTAGAATGGCGGCTATTTAAAAAACTGCAGACTACAAATGTTGGAGAGATTGTGGAGGAATGGGTACCCTCATCCACTGCTGGTGGGATTGTGAATTGGTACAGCCATGGTGGAGGACAATATGGTGGTTAATCATAAAACTAAATATAGAGCTTCCATATGATCCAGAAATTCCACTGCTGGGTATATACCCAGAAGAATTGAAAGCAAAGACATGAACAGATATTTGTACACCAATGTTCATAGCAGCATTGTTCACAATTGCCAAAAGTTGGAATCAACCCAGGTGCCCGACAACAGATTAATGGATAAACAAAATGTGGTACATACATACAATGGAATACTACTCAGCAGTAAGAAGGAACAAAGTGCTGACACACAGGATAACATGGATGAATCTTGAAGACCTTATGTTGAGCGAAGTAAACCAGGCATTGAAGGATGAGGTGTACATGACCTCACTGATATGAATAAATGAAATTGAGCAGTCCCTGAGAACTAGGATCTGAAAAATAGGCCTAAAATAAAGAGAAAGTGAAGAGAAAGTAGTGGGACATCATCCATAGGGACATAATCTGTGGTGAGGTGATAGAGCGTGGTTGCATCTTAGGCGTGTGGGACAGGTGGGTGGTGATATTATTGGGTTGTGTCATGCAGGATTGCTGCCTGGGAGGCTGGGATGGACAGATTGGAGAGCTCAGGATGATTGGGGGGATGGAAGGGGGACTGGATGAATGCTTGGGATGTGTGGCTGAGGGGTGGAGACTTAAGTGGTGGGAGTGCTCTTGTCACAGAGTGGAGGGGAGGTGTCACAGCTTGGGGGTGAGGGTTGGGGTGCATTCAGGAGAGTGTATTTATGGGGGGCCTCGGGTATGTGTGGGAGTGTTCTTTCTGTTGTGGTGTAGTGTGCCAGTGGGCGGAGAACCTGCATGGTGGTGGGAAGGGAGATGGGCTCCATATTTTTGTAGGTCTGTTTCACTCAGAAATAGACAGGGGGGTGACACGGGAGCAGGGATTGTTCCCGGCGGGGGATGAACCAGTGAACCAGGACACTCTGTGGTGTGAATCTGTGAATCCTGTCATCGGGAGAGTCAAGCCACGGGGACATTGTGGGCCTGGGGTGGTGGGGCAGGATGGGGTGGATGGAATGAGGGGCTTGATGGCACATGGAAGTGTTTTCCATTGCCTTGCAGTGGTGGACATGGAACAGGGTGAAAGTCATCAAAATTTATAAAAGTATATGAATTAAAATGTGGAACATGATGTGGACCAATGACAATGTTGGGGAACTACATTTCAGTATCTGTTTGTTAGTTATGTTGGTGCTTTCATCCACATACAAAAAAGTTTTTGTAAGGAGGGGAATGGAGGAGGAGGTTGAATACATGAGATTGTCTTGTAGTCTGTGTGTGACTCTGCTGTGACCTAAAATTTCTTTGAAAATTAAATGTAAAAAGGTGGGATGCTTGAAAGTGAGAAAAGGAAGGTGCCACAAAACAGACTGGACACCAGATATAGCACCGACAAGGCAAAATCGGGAAAAAAAGTTTTGTATACATGTAGTTCTTATTGTTTTTTCACATATTTTGAATAGTCCAATCCCCTGGCAATGTCTTGTTTTCTTTTTTCTACTTTTTAAATTTTTCTTTATTTTTCTTTATTTTTTAAATGTTCTTATTTTTAATTTTAAAAATTTTTTCTCATGTTTTTTTATTTTTTAAGTTCTCCTAACTTTTGACTCTTGCATTTAAATGATGTTGTTAGGGATGGTTCACAGTGGAGGATGAACTGCTGGGCCAGGACACTCTGTGGCATGAATCTGTGAATCCTGTCATCTGGGGAGTTGAGCCAGGGGGCATTATGGGCCCTGTGGTGGTGAGGAGGGACAGGGTGGATCTAGTATAGGGTGTTTGGTGGCCTGTGGAAGTGTTTCCCATTGCTTTGTGGTGGTGATATGGAACAAGGTGACAGGCATTAAAATTTATAAAAGTGTATGACCTAAAATGTGGGCCTTGATGTGGACCAATGACAATGTTGAGGAACTATGTTTCTCTATCTGTTTGTCAGTTATGTTGGTGCTGCCATCCACATACAAAACGATTTTGGTATGGGGGGGAATGGAGGAGTTGGTTGAGTATATGAGATTGTCTTGTATTCTGTCTGTGACTCTGCTGTGATGCAAAACTTCTTTGAAAATTAAATGATAATAGGAGGGCTGCTTGATAGTGATAAGAGGAAGGTGTCATGAAATAGACTGGACATCAGATATTGCACCAACAAGGTAGAATTCAGGGAAAAAATTTATACATATATATATATATAATCATTATTTTACATTTTTTAAATAGCCCAATCATTTAATAAAATCTTGTTTTCCTTTTTCTATTTTTTAAAATTTTCTAAAATTGTTTTGTATTATCAAGTTCACCTATATCTTAACTATTACATTTAAGTACCATTATTATTTCATTTTCCTATTCATTGCAATTGGCTACTGTGATGGCTTCACCTGTGAAGAGGCTATGGATCACAGAAGGGTCACAATGTTTAAGGGAAAGGATCATTGGAGGGGTGTGTGTCAAGGTTGGGGGTGTATGGGAGTAAGTCCACCTGAACATACATAAAAGGCATGCATAATTGTTTAAATGCTCATGGGACATGGTCATGGGGTGAAGTATTACTCAGTAAATGGGAAAACACTGAATTCCCATCCTGGAGAGCTCTGTCATATTTTCCAGAAGAGTAGCAACATCCCCCTGAGTGCAGGGGCAGGGTCTGAAAAAGGAGGAAGATCCACTGATGGATGCTTGTTATTGGTGGCTAGCCTTATGAGTCATTGCTACTGAAATTGAAATAGTCTAGTGTTAAGGGGTGCCTAAGAATTGCCTCTGCAGAACCTCCTTGTTGCTCAATGTGGCCTCTCTCTAAGCCAAACTAAGAATATGAATACATTACCTTCCTCCCAGTGTGGGACATGACTCCCAGGGATGAGCCTCCCTGGCAACAAGGGATCACTAACAAATGCTAACAGGCAGTACGGCTGGAAAAAGACTTCAAATAAAAGGGGGAAATGGTAAAGACAAATGAGTTCATAGGGTAAGAGACTTCAAAGTGAGTCGGGAGGTCAACCCAGAGGTAACACTTATGCAAATCCCAGTAGGACCTCCTAGGCCTCCAATATGGGTATCACCCCAAACAGAGGGCCTCCAGAGGGCTTTGGAGATATCCAGGTCCTGTATCAGAGCAGACATTCCTAGAGTTTGGTGCTTTACTAGTGGGCCCTAATTTGGAATCCTTGCTCCTGAGAGTGAGAGTCTGACCGAAATATGTCTCCACTGCACATGGTCCATCTGTCTCTTCTATTCAAACCTATATTTGATGCCAGAGTTTTAGGTGTACTTCCATAGACCAGAGACTACAGGCTGTCCATGTGCCAACTAGGTCCAGAGACTCTGTAGACCTGCAACTCCTATGCTACAACTCAATGGACTCACCCAGGACACCTAGTTGGGAGTTGATGATGGGTGATGGCTATGCTGGGGACTGGAGAGAGCTTGCAGTTGAAGGTAGGATAATCTGTTCCATCATATCCATGGGATATAAGCCCCCTCTCACTTGTTGGTGGAGGGGACATCACCATCCCAGACTCCTCGGGATTGGGGAAAGAACTGTGGACTAGAATGGACTTGTTGGTATCCTGCTATAGACCTGTGATAAATGCAATGGAAGAAATTGCAAAATTATGTGGATCCCGGGTCACTGGACACTTTGTGAGCAGGGTGAGGGAAGGACAATTGTAATGTGGGTTTTTTTTTAGGAACTGGGAATTGTCGTGGATGATGTTGCAATGGAGGATGTAGGCCATTTTGTATCATCATGTATAGTGTGGAATTGTATGGGAGAGAGGGTTGTCTACAGTCTGAACTGTGATCTATGCTTGATGGCAAAGCCCCCAAATGTGTATATCTATCACAGGCATTATGCCACACTGATGAGAGATGTATATGTGGGGGGTTGTGGGAGGTGTTGGGGGGTGGCATATGGGTAATCCTGGAATCTCTGTGTAACATTTATGTAATCAATGTATCCTAAAAATATATATAGATATATAAAAAATAAATTAAAAATTTAAAAATAAATAAATAAAACAAATTTATTAGACTTGTTTTTGTTCTTTGTCTGATAATAATAATATCTGAGTTATCTGTGTTTTAATTGTAATTAATGTACACTTGATTAAGGATCATGGTTTTCTCTGATATGTGTTTCTGTCTTTTTTATTTATGCTGGGCATTTGTGGAAAAGAACAAGATAGAATCATTTAGATAACATTTTCTCCTGATATAGAGAATCATGGTCTGGGCATTGTTGCAATTTTATTTACATTCATTTTACCACTAGTTCCAAATATATGTATTTTTACACAAAGTAAATGATAAAGATATTTCCTTCCTAACTGAATGGTTTAGTAATAACTGAATGTCTTTTATGTTTTTGAGTTGATTTAAAATAGGGGAAAAACATGCTGAGTAAAGCTAAGAGTCTTGGTCTGAATATTTTAACTTACCACATTCCCAAAAGAAGAGTCTCTTCTCTTATAGGATATTTTTCTACTTCCTGGAATCTATTGTTTCTGTTTTTGTTTTTTGTTTCAACAGTTACTCCTGGGTTGATTTATGGGGAAATTACTTTTATCCTTTGCTAGTTTGATATTAGATTAATAATAAAAGATGAGATCAATTTTAATAACATTGTGTTTTCATTGGTCAGGCATAAAGTGAATTTAATTAACTGGTGTGGGTGTGAAGTATAAAAGTCAGACCTCTTTGTTTGAACATGATTTACCTAGACCTGCATATCATGTGAAAAGGGAAGTGTGTTATCATTCTACCAGAATAACAGATCAGTGGCCTAAAAGATAACATGCAAATATGAAAAACACATATACAGAAAAGGAAACAGAATATTACCTAACCTAATGAGAGAGCCCAGTTAAAACCAATGATCTCTAAGAACATTGAAGATGAGAGAATTCAGGATTTAGAGACTTGGTTACGTGATTAGATAATTGCCCTTGGTGCCATCTAGTGTGTAGAATATGTAAGGATACTGCTCCATGACAAAGGGAAAGCATTTAGAGCACTCATCCCCATGCAGACCCACTTGAAAAAGCAAGCTCAGGGCATGTCTGAATTCTTAAGGCCACTTCTACATGGGCATTCTGAACACTTGGCTTATACCAGCATACATTAATCTGATGATATCATATACCAAATTAACTGTAAACTCTAAGGCAAAGATCCTTAATATAAACCCTCTGACCATCCTTTTCCACCATATCCCCTGCTTTCTGATAATCCATCTGCTATTAATACCCTTCAGTAAGTCATTTTTCTAGATATTTTAGTTTTCAATTCTATAATGTCCATTTGATTCTTTATGGATTTCAAGAAACTGGTGAAATTTTCAACCCTTTTATGATTGTCCAAATTAGTTTTTGATATTTTTTTCTACATATTATATTAATTTAAAGTCCATTTTTTGCCAACTCCATTTTCAGTATCAAACATGCATTTGTTTCTAGCATTATTTCCTTTTTGTTCATGATGTCTCTTCTTCCCCCATATTTAGTACTTTATTTATTATTTGCCATACATTAACTGTAAATAAATCATTTCTAGATGATTTTCCCACCAAAGAGGATTCAATCCTTCTTTTAAAGGTGTGAGGCTGATAAGCTAAGTTCAGTCAGAAACTGGTATTGGTTGGCTTTCCCTTATGTTTGGGAAACACGCAGTACACTTTCAGTTCATTTCTATTACTAAAGCATGGCCAACCAGGTTCTTCATTTAAGAATTTGGACTCTATGTCTCTGAAGGATGAAGAGAATGCAAGAAGTTTTACTCCTTGTTTTAGAAATTTTTGGCTAGGGTTTTTAATCCCAAGAAGCTTTCAATTTTGGCAAATATTTTGAAAAAAAAAAAAGGATCATCATTGTTTAGCTAACACCCCAAAAAGTCTACAGTTCACAAAACCTGGGCTAATTTTCCATCCACAGCTGCAACCATATTCTATTCTTAGCCTGTACATGTGCTTAGATAAGCAAGTATTATCAAGGAAATGTGGACATATTTTTTCAGTGTCAAATCACCCTTCCCTCCAGAGGTTTCCCCTCTTCTCTTATTTTCAGAACAAAACCCAT
>PVKH010038848.1:0-11256 GCA_004027955.1 Chaetophractus vellerosus | reverse complement strand
TAAAGTCTTTTTCTGTCCGTGTATGATTGAACTTTCTATTTTTTAGATGGTAATGAAGCAATTGCAACTCATCTGATCTAAAACCAAGATGAATTCTGTGCATGCAGGAAATATTTTGTTACAAATTTTGTTTAGCTTACTTGCAGTTTTCTCCATAACAAAATAAGCTCCCTTAACTTTTTACATGTGCTCTTACACAGTGAGATAAAGGCAAGGATAAGAGAAGCACACACACATACTTTTTTATAGTTACTTATAGCAGCACACTACCAAATGATTTTTGCATATACCCCAATGATGTCTAAATTCTTAATAGACTAAAACAACTTGAGTACATGAACCTATTTTATGTGATGATTAAGTAGCCCACCAGATTCTCTGGTATTCATCAGGCAGGCTAGGCTATTTTCTCCTTAATTTAAATGAACTTCCAGGC
Organism: Chaetophractus vellerosus; assembly: GCA_004027955.1. NCBI lineage: Eukaryota > Metazoa > Chordata > Mammalia > Cingulata > Chlamyphoridae > Chaetophractus > Chaetophractus vellerosus. The sequence goes on along the minus strand of PVKH010038848.1, from coordinate 10,820 downwards.
ACCTGGCTTCTCTCTGTCAATGAACCTCAACGAAAGACATTAATATGACTTTGAGCCATAATTTTCTATTGCCTACTGACTCCTGGAGGGTCAGATATGTCTTTATCATTGCCTTTTCCTGGTGTGCGGCCAGGGATGGAGGTAGGGACTTTGTGCTTGGACACCCAAGTTGAAAGCCCTTATAACTCTTGCAAACTGAGAATGCTTCTGTATGTTGCGAGTGGAGGTTCCACACTGAGGAGTGTTAAAGAGATAAAGCTGAAGAGGTAGGCCTGGATCTGAAGGCTTTAATCAAGGAAGTGTGATATACTTACCATTAAGAAGATCTCTCTGATGACAATATACAGAATAGATGGGAGAAAGTGGGATTTGCTATGCCATCCAGAGATTTACAGAAGAGGGGATTTAAGAAATATTAGGGAGGTAGAATTGATAGTCCTTAGTGACTGATAGGACAGGCAGGGTGAAGGATAGAACCATTCATGAGATAGTGACATTGTTGCCAGAGGGAAATACCCCCCACCTCCTAAGTGTCGAGCTTTCATGTAGAGGAACCTTCACTAGAGCATCATATGCCTGGCCCTCCTGCCTACCCTCTCATTATGTCTTATCTGATTTGTGAATTTGGAGCAGCTAGCCTGCTGGGAGTATGTGCTAGGTTCTCTCCTCAACCTTGCAGTGAGTTCAATGGGCAGGTTGTATGCCCTGCCAGGGAGGCCTGCACTTTGAAGTTCATTTCGGGGCAACATGAGCAAGCCCATCTGGTCACATAGAGAACTGTGTTTCCCCATCCTGCTTTGATAAAGTGATAAAGCTGATGTTTAATTACCAGCTACCTGAGGCTGCTTCTCTCTCTCTCTCTCAGTTGCTTCCAAACTCAAGCAGTGCAGCATTGTTCTCAAAGAGTTTAACTTCTCTAAGCCTTATTTGTTCATCTCTAAAATGGGTATGGTGATCTTATCTAAGTTCTCTGGTTGTTGTGAGCATTAAACAATAATAAGTCTGTTTGAAGCACCTAAAACAGTTTCTGGTACATAATGAGCTCTCAATATTATTCTCATGTTTTTTGTTTTTATCTTTTTGTTAGCTGTGAAAAGACTTCCTAATCTGTAAAGTGCTGCTGCAAATGTTAACATTCCTTATAAATTCTTTAGTACAAGACAGGTGAAAACTCAGATTTGGGCAATGAGAAGTCCTGCTGTCCTCGGTATTGCATTGTCCTACTTATCAATGTCCTTTGACTAGCTCGTCCCTCATCCTTCTAGCTCCTTCCCTGGCTCCCTGAATCGTGCCCTCTACCTGATACCCACTACAAAAATAGTAGTATTTGAAACTCTAGCCCACTGCACCCATTTTTGGATGCCGGTTCTCAGCTCTAAGAGGTCTCCCAGCCTTTCACAGGAAAGGGGGGAGGAACTCATACCAGGCACCCAGACTGAAAAGGGGAATTGAGAGTACTGAGGAGGGAAAATTAAATGCCAAGTGAAAATGTTTACATTATGATCAATGTATCACGTGTGAATAGTCCTTGTCAATAATTTATGCTTTCTTTTTTAACCACTTTAATTTGTAGTTCTTTTTATTATTATGTACTATTTATACATATCATTATAAAATATTGGAAAATACAGATAAGCAAAAAATAATAATAATAAATAAAAGCACTATATCTCTACCATTCCAAAATCATCACTATTAAAATCTTAATGTATATCTTTTCAAATATTTTTCTAGTGTATATGTTTGTGTATGCTGTGCTTGTGTATGTCTCTTTTACAAAATGAGATCATATATATACAAATATATATATACATACAAATATATATGCATACACATATACTATTTGTAACCTGGTGTTTTTCCTGTTAAAGATCGCCCCAATCCATATAATTATATTTTAATCTATCTACTATCCATTTTTCCCCAATTTTCTCAAAGATATTCTTTACAACTAGTTTGTGCAAACCAGGATCCAGTCCACAGCCATGCATTCCATGTGCTTGTGTTATCTTCAGGTGTTTAAAAGACACTGGACCTAAAACCGTGAATTTTTTATGACAATGTCTTGTTGAAGAGATCTGACCAGTTGTCTAACAGAATGACTCATTTTCTGGAATTGCGTTATTGCTTCCTTGAGGTGTTGTTTAGGCTGTTCCTCTGTAAACTGTAAGTTAGATTTAAAGGCTTGAAAGGTTCATGTTAAACATTTTTGACTAGGTAGTATTTTGCACTTAATCTTGCATCACTTCAAGAGACACATAACTGGTCCTCCCACCACTGGATGGTAGAGGTGACTGTCCAATCCCTCCATTGCATACTTATAATTCTCCCATTGCTCCCAGAAAGGAATCTGGGTGGTTCTACTTTGGTCCCACCTGAATGTCTGGTTCCACATCAACCATTCAATTTCTGGCTTTAACATCATTTGAAATCATTGCTTTGACAAATGATTTTATTACAGATTATGAAATGGTGATTTTCTAGGTCTGTCATTCCTTCTGCATTATTAAAAGGAATTTTTTGGAGCTGTCAGGTACCTTATGTGATGGTTAATGCCATGTGTCGACTTGGCTAGGGTATGGTGTCCAGTTGTTTGGTCAAGCAAAAACTGGCCTGATTGTTACTGTGAGGGTATTTCGTGGATATAAATCATTAGTCAGTTGATGCATCTATGGCTGATAACATCTACAATGAACAAAGAAGATTGCCTTTAGCAATGAGAGAAGTCTCACCCAATCAGTTGAAGGCCTGAAAGGGAGGACTGATGATTTCAGCTGTCAGAAAGAATTTCTAGCTCCGCTTCAGCCAGCCAGCTTCTCCTGGGGATTTAAGTGTTCCCAGCTTGCAGCCTGCCCTATGGGAATTTGAACTTGCCAATCCCCATGGTCACCTGAGCTAATTCTTATAAGAAAACCCTTAAAATTTACATATATATATATCTTTTCAGTTCTGTTTCTGTGAAGAATCCTGACTAATACACTCTAAAATACCGTACCTGCTGGAAAGGCAGGATAAATACCTCATTTCTTTCCCTAATTTCTTTGGCAATTTTCAAAGAAAGAAATTGGTTATTCTCCATCTCAAAAAAATTGCAAATTAGTTTTTTTCTGGTGCTTTTCTAACTATTATTATGTTCTCATGAATTTTCATAGATTCAGTGTGTTCCAAACTACTACAGTTATTCTTTTTGATGATCACATTGTCACAATCATGGCCAGTGTTAGCCATTTCAAGTAGGCACCTGTGTCCTTTTCAGGCAATTAAATCAATCTTTGTCAGCTTCCTTGTTTTCTGCCCAGGTTCATTTTGAACCTTGTCTGCCCCATACCCTTTATCCCAGAAGCCCTGATTCCTTTTGAGGGGAAGATTTTTCTTGCCTCTTCTGTAAAGTCTAGAACACTAAATAATTGATTTTCCTTGCCACCTTCCAGCCAGAGATGGCCACACAACCCAGTGCTTGACAATGAGATATCAACAGAAGTCATCTGGGAAGGGATTCCCTTCTAAAATAAAAGGTCAAAACAAACCCACCTGCAAGTGAATGTGGTGCCTAGAGGTACAGTGACCATGAGGACAAATACCATACAATAAGGATGATGAGGCATGAAGCTAGAACTGCCTCTGAGAACATTTTTTGAGAGCTGCCAGACTGAGACTATCTGCCTCTAGACATCTTGTGATTGAAGAAATTAAATTCCTATCTGTTCAATATACAATGGTACCTTACATGCAGCCAAATGCAATAAAAATTTTTTAATTGATCCTTTCATCTATTTCTAAATGTAGTGAGTGTTAATAATTTGAATAAATGTTGTTTAGTCATATAGAACCACATTTTAGATTTACATTTTGCTTGTTTGTTTGGTGTTTTGGGTGGTGGTGTTTTTTTTCCCCCACCTTCCATGGGCTTAAATTATTTTATCCTGGGATAGGAGAGAAGAGGGAAAGGAGCTCCTCAAAACCTCCCAACCACTCAGAGAATTAAGTGGTGTTTTTCTTATTTTGTAATAAAGAAACTATGTCAGAGAGATTAAGTCATATTCACAAGGAGGACTTCCTTATCCTTGGGTAACATGCATATGGAAAGGAAATGAAAATTAGCACCAGAAGACCTGTTTCTCCATTTTTACCAACCATATAACTTGGGACAAGTCAGTTAAACTCTCTGCCAGTTTTCTTATCTGTGAAGTAAGAAAAATATTCCAGCCCTTCCTGCCTACCCCTCTTCCCCAGATTACCTCAAAATCATTTTAGGATATAATGAGATAAACAAAAAAGGACTAAGCAAATAATGTTCATTATTTTAGGCCTAGCCATTTCCTACAAATCTGTGTGCATTTCATAGTCTATAATAAAAAGGATAGAACTTGTAAATCTCCTTTGGCTTTCTCCCAGTCATCCTCCTACATCTCCAATTACTACTCAGATGCCTTCATTGGTTTTTCTTTGTCTTCTCATACCTTGAGTGTTGGTGTGATGGTTAGGCTAATGTGTCAATTCGGCCAGGTAATTGTGTCCAGTTATTAGGTCCAGCAAGCACTGGGCTAGTTGTAATACAAGAGCATTTATGGACTTCGATCACCAGTGAGTTTACTGCATGGATGGCTGATTACATCTGCATCAATCAGGGAAATTGGATCAAGAATGGATGACTCTTTTATCCAATCAGTTGACTGCCTTAAAAGGAGAAGTGATTTCAACATTCAGAGAGAATTTCCCAGCTCATCGTTGGACAGCCAATTTCTCCCAGAAACTCATCAAGGACCCTTCATCGGTCTTTCATCAGAGCCCCTGGATTGCAGCCTGCCTGTGGAACCTGGACTTGTGTATCCCCACGGACATGTGAGAGACTCTTACAAAATCTTACATTATTGACAGATATCCCTGTTGATTCTGTTTCCCGAGAGAACCCTGACTAATACAGTTGGTATACCTCAGGATTCCCTCTCCAATCCTTTCCTCTTCTGGCTCTTTTTCCTGTCTGTGAAGGCTCATATCCATACAGGTACAGAACTTACTAACACCTCAGACATGTCTAACTACCTCTTGACCATCTCCCAGGGGAATGGCCCACAGTCACCCCAAGCTCATTACATCCAAAACTGAAACTCATTGCCCCTCTCCCCCATCTGCTCCTCCTTCTTGAGTTCAATCAGTTCCAGTTGTCTAATCCAGAAATCTGAGGCTCATCCTATCCAGATCCCTCCCTCACTGTCTCCTCCTTTCCCTTCTACATCCAATTGTGCACCAAGACTCCTAGGAATGTCCAAGATTGTCACTTCTCTCCATCCCTGCCATTGTGGGTTTTTTGGTTTTTATTTTTTTATTTTTTTATTTTTTAAGGAGGTACTGGAGATTGAACCCAGGACCTCATCCGGAAGCAGGTGTTCAACCACTGAGCTACATCTGCTCCCCTGCCATTGCATTTAATGATGCGCCAGATCATTTCCAATGGAGACTAAAAGAGTGGGTTCCCTGCTTCCAGTTTCCCACAATCAACACCACCACCACCCACTCCCCATTACCAGCACTCTTCCATCCACACTGCTCTGCCAGAGTGACCTTTTAAAGCACAAATCTGATAACACACTCACTGCTTAAAATCCCTGAAGGCCCCACCCCCATTCTACTCCTATTTCTACCCAGTGCCTACCTGAAAAATGAAATCTAGACAGTACACAAAGCCCCTGGGTAGGGCCAGTTTTACCCATCTATGCAGCCCTTATCCCACCCTCAACCAAACAATGATTGTCTCTATTTAGTGACTTACCTAGAGCTGAATAAGTGCAAACCCAACCTACTTGGCTGTGAGAACCAGGAGGAAAGAAAAACAGGCTCGGCAGGGAATTCACCACTTCTAACTTCTTCAAGCCAACATTATCTCTCACAGTGTGGAAGAGATGGCATTTCAACTCTCCATATGGAATTGAAAAGATGATTTAGATAGCAAAAGTCTTGTGGAGAACTTCCCCAAGATCTAATACTGCATGGATAAGGATTATTTCCATAATCAACATGCATTTTAATCTTACAGTGAAAGACGCATGATGACTAGGCTTGGGTAAATGATGAATTATAATCTTATTTACCTTTAGTCTCCCCATTCCTTAAAAAGATAGCTTAGTTTCTATGTAAAATCTTCCACAGATACGTCAACTCTTAGCGACACTCCTTAGCATCCCTGATTTGTTTAAAAATAAAAATCCAGTTAATAAATAAGTTTGTCAATATACAGAATAATTCTGGTAGCAAGGATGCAAAACAGAACCATCAGAGCTTTGTATAAAGAATCTGAAGACAACCTAAGCTTATCCCCAACCTAAAAACCAGTCCCAGCCAGTGAAGGATGGTTCCTCATTTTTCAAAGGAAATTTAAAAAAAATAAAATTTCTTTGAAAAGAAGCAGAGAAGTCAACGGTCTTCTTCCTTATACTGCTAAAATATAATCAGGAGAGGAGACCAGATGAAGATGAATGAGATTAAACAACAAAACAAAATAAAATCTGAAGGATAGCAGACAGACCAGATGTAGTCAACAAAACAAGACCCGAAATATATTTAAGGAACACTCTGAAGTCCTGTCTGGTCCCTTCATTTCTAGGTTTATGAATCAAGGGCCATTACTCTATTCTCCACTCGTTATTTACTCTATCTTCAATCTCTTTACTCTTGGGAACATAATTGAAGATGGGCTAATTTTTCAGTTGTACTTAGTGTGGAAATGATAATAGTAGACTTTTTTTTATTCTTGGTACTCAATACCCAGAGGTTTGTTTTTTTTTTAATTGTAGCACTTTTAATCAAAACAGGAATCCATTAACTGAAATTTTCTCTTCATGTAAAATATTATCAGCTAACCCAATTTTATTTTTTTTTACTTTAAAACCACAAATTTTTGGTCCCTAACTAGCTAGAATTCCAGGAACCAGGTCACATCTAGATATCTCTTTGCTAAAATTAGAGTTTTCAAAATAGCCAGCACTAGTGATAACCATCATATAAAATAATTCTAAGACAATTACAATAAAGAATATGCTTTCTGTTTACTTCCCATATGCACAGCATGTTATTTTGTGGTTTTGGCTTCAAATTTCAAGTTCATGAATATAAACCTCCAAAGCACCTGACAGATTTAGACACATCAGTTAAAAGAATAATCAGTTCCATTTGGGGAAAAAAATCCAGAAAGCAGGTTTGACAGATGTGATGGAATTATTCAATATACTTAAGAAAAATCTGATAGCCATGACAAAGGCTTAATTTTTATTGACATAGTAGAGCATGTAGTCTTAAATTTTTAAAAAATGATTCTATTTTTTTAACCAAAAATACATTGCCTTACACTTTATCAGTTACATTTCATTTTGTTCTCATTTCTAATATGCAAGTCTATACTTAGGCATGCAAATTAAAGTGGAAATTTCACAATCATCTGGTACATTTGGCCTATGTAGAAAGCTAGTCCAAAAAAGGGAAAGAAAGAAAAACTAGATTATTTTTATCTTAAAGTACATTTCAAGCTAGTATTAAGTAATGCAATTTCCCACCCCAGTCTAAATTAACTATATTTCTAATATTAATTCTAACCTCTCTTCCTTACTTTGCATTGCAAAAATCATTTCAGTTTTCTAATTTATTCTGCATTTCAATGCTATTAGCATAGCTGCCAAATTTAGCATTTTATGCGCATTTAACTATAATGGATTTTATCTCATTAATAATGACAGTTAGTGAATAGGAATTATAATTGAAGCTGAGGCTTCCCTTGAGTTTCTCCTCCCCCTCAAAATTATCTCTGTAATATTTTAACAGTACAGTTTTGTCTCTTTGATCAAAGTTTGTAATCCATCCTTTGAGCTAAAGATGTCCACATACTCCAACCAAGCCAATTTGAATTAACTTCTCAAGTATGACTGATTAGGCAAACTGTAGCAGTAACTTACTCGAGATTTAATTATCTGCACTTCTACTTCATGTATGCATTACGTATTATACTCTTATTCCAAAAAGTTTACTTATCTTGAGCTACCATATTTAGACTGTTCTTTATAGATTTGTTCATTGGTCCATGGTCTTTTATTATATGCCCTCCTGGGTCTAGCACAGTACCTTGTGTGCTGATTTGAATTGAAATGAATATGTTGCATTGGGGGGAGGGGTGGCCTGTTGTTTGCTTGTTTATTGTTTTTGTTTTTGTTTTTAAGATTTACATTATATACTCGCCACCCACCCACCCCCGATCACTTGCGCCCACTGTCTGCTCTCTGTGTCTGCTCATCTTCTTTTTAGGAGGACTGGGACTGGGCACCCAATTGTTTGAGCCACCTTCGCTCCCTGCTTGTTACGTCTCTCACTGTGTCTCCTCATTGAGTTATCTCGTGGTGTCATCTTGTTGCATCAGCTTGCCCCCAGCTTGCTGAGTTGCTCATCTTCTTTAGGAGGCACTGGAAACCAAACCCAGGACCTCCCATGTGGTAGGCACGTACCCAACTGCTTGAGCCACATCCGCTTCCCAACAAGATTTTCTAACTTACAAAATCCAAGCCCTTTGTGATTTCCACATAAGAAACAATCAGTTTGAGGAGGAAGCATCTAACAGAACCATGACCTAGCTTCCCACCACTGAGCATATTCTAACAGAGTCCTGGCTGACCACCCACCCTCATCTGTAAACTGCTAACAATAATGATCTGCATATGCCAAGTGGGCAGAGATTCTGGCAGAAGGTAGGTTTGGTTACCACCTCATCCTCATTTGCCTGGCACTATTCAGTTTTGGTTTTGTTTGGTTTGGTTTTGAGACACTGGGGCCAGGGATTGAACAGGGACCTCATATGTGGGAAGCCAGCACTCAACCACCGAGCCACATCAGCTACACTGAGTCAGTTTTTTTCATTTGTTTGCTGTTTTTGTTTTTAGGAGGCATCAGGGACCAAACCCGGGACCTCCTGTGTGGGAAGCAGGTGCTCAACCGCTTGAGCAACATCCGCTCCCTGGCACCATTCAGTTTTAAAACTGAAAGGCCCACATCCAGGAAACCCCCTTCAGTCACAGTTGGGCTAAAATGAACTCTGAGTTCTCTTTCAACTCTTAAAATTTTAAGATATAGGGCCTACTCCAGGCAAAACTGGAAAGTAGGAGGTTTGTTTTTCAAACACCTAGATTGCCTTCTCTCTCCCTCAGTTGACTAGGCCCTTGACTTCCTTCCCTCATCTACTCTCAAAATCTGCTCTCACAACTATCAATCTATTTAGGCATAAATAATTATGCAAGCTCAAAAAGTTACTCTTTCAAGTGTTAACAGATATCAGCTATCAAAGTCTTAAAATAAAATAATGCTTCTCAAGTATTCCCAGGTATCATCATATCCTGAAGTCAGGATGCCCTTACCGAACCTTTATATACTGATAAATGTTACACCATCATAAAAGGAATATATTATACATCAGCAATTTAAAAAATCACAAGAGAGTGTCCATAAAAAAACAAGCCGACAAGCTAAAGAAATTTATACCTTTCTGTTTCTTTTGTTATTAATTTACGATTTATTTATCTGTTTTATTGTTTGATAGGACTCTAGAAGACAAATTACAGCTATAAGCAAAAGTTTAATAAAAATGTATGGGAAAAAAACTTAACCTTGAGAAAACTCTCTTCTGCAAATTAAGAGATTACTGCCATTTTTGTCTACCTCACAAAACACTTGAACACCAAGAAATTATAGATGAACCAATTTGAGCTAAACAATTTAAACTCCAAATTCAGACATTAACTAGGTGTGGTGGAATTTTAATCACAATATAGTAGAAGCAACATGGAATTTAGTCTCCAAATTATTTGGCTAGCAGTTAAAAAAAAAAAAAAACAAAGCAAAACAAAACAAAAAAAAAACCTCATCTCATATATATTTTTTTATTATGTGCATTATAGTATATTGGTTTTGTGGTGCATAGTAATTTATAAATATATATATACGTATACACACACGAGTTATATGTAAATATAAATTTTTAGCACTTCCTAAAAACACCATGGATTGTCTATACTCTTCTGGGCTGCCTGCACTCAATGTTAAGGATGACTTATTTATAACTATTATTTTATTATTCCCCAGTTCCCTTAAATCACATAACAACATTGCTGCCCATCACAGCTAACCCTAAAATAAGTATGTATTCTTCTAATGGCTCTTCTGAGTGCCCTGAGCAATATCACTCTCACCTGACCCTCATGCTATCTTTGCATGGCTTCTGTTGATCAGTTATGTTGTTTAAGTCTGGACTTCCACAGTGACTGTACATTTCCAGGAACCTCCTCAGCCCCCGAGTAAATCATTGGATGTAAATAGATACCAGGAGGGTGGGGGAGTGTTGCTTAATTCCACAAGGCAGACATATTTGACTCTTGACTCCTACTCAGCAGGGACTTTAAAAAAAAAAAAAATGTAATGCTGTTATTTGTTATGATAATGATAATTTAGTTTTATAATTTTGATTTGGTTCTTTATTTAGAATCTATTTCTTTGAAAGGCTCATGAAATTCTCCATTTTAAAAAATCTATTTTCCCCATCCTTTTCTTTTTTATCTTTAACATGTTAATCAAAGTTATTTTAAAGTTGGTATCTGGGCCCGGCTAGATAGCTCAGTGGATAAAGAGCTCGCTGGGAAACCACATGGGAGGCCCTGGGTTCGGTTCCCGGGGACCTCTCCTAGCAGGCAGACCGCCTTGAGAATGGCAAGCCGCCATGGGCGGGCCGGAGCCGCCGTGGGCAGGGCAAAAAGCTGCCACGGACAGGCAAAAGCCGCCACGGGCAGGGCAGG
>PVKH010038847.1:0-11263 GCA_004027955.1 Chaetophractus vellerosus | reverse complement strand
GGGCCGGCTGTAGCCCAGTGGATCGGGCGCCGGTACACCACATGGGAGGCCCCGGGTTCGGTTCCCAGGGACCTCTCCGAGTGGGCAGACCGCCTGAGAAGGCAAAAGCCACCGTGAGCAGGACAGAGCTGCTGTGGGCAGGGCAAAAAGCCGCTACGGGCAGGGCAAAGCCGCCATGGGCAGGGCAAAGCCACCACGGGCAGGGCGAGCCGCCTGCGAACAGAGCAAAGCCGCCTGCGAACGGAGCTAAGCCGCCCGGGAACGGAAGCAGAGCCACCCACAAGCGGGGCAAGCCGCCTGCACAGTGAGCTAACTCGGGGCGTTGCCACAGCGGGGGGAGACAAAGCAGACATGGAAGAACACACAAAAAAATGAACACACAGCAAGAGCAAGCAGAAAGGGGAGGGATATGTAACAACAACAACAACAACAAAAGAATGGTTACAAAGTTGTTTGGAATTTGGGGGGTGGATTCTGGAATTTAAATACATGCCACTATTCCAGTGACATAGCCTCTCTGTTTTATTTCCGTTGTAGCCAGTGGGCAGACATGCCCCACATTTGATTTGTGAGGTGGTCATGTTATACCCAGCCCAGGGAGGCTAATTCTAGTGCAAGGAGATGAATAAATCCTGCATCCACTATAAGCAGGTACAGATATCCTGTTTTAAACTATCAACTAAGGCGGGAATCATGTCTTTTAAGCCAAATAATTTATCTGTGGTAGCTAAAAGTGAAAAGCTTAAAGGAAAAAGTCTCTCTCATTCACCCACTCATCCACAATTGAAGAATTTAAACTAAAGAAAACTAAGAGATTCAAATAGAACTATTGAGAAGTCACAAGTTATTAGCCTTTAATACGTAGGTTTACAAAATGTGAAAAATCTTCAAATCTGGATTTGCCATATAATAGAATTTGTTCCTGAACCCACAGTACAACTCTGAGGGACTGAGAAAGGAAGCATTGGATCCTTCTGTTATAGGAAGAAACACCAAGGCTGAGGGCTCCATTAACACGCCCTGGCATCATGTGATGATTTTTCCCCTCTAGCTTATGTTTATCTCTTTAAGTATATATTTTTAAAGTTTTTAATGTTAATTTCTATTTGGAATGATGAAAATGTTTTGGTGTTGGATGGTAGCAATGGCAGCACAACATTGTGAAGGTAATTAACAGCACTGAAATATATATCTGAATGTAGTTAAAAGTGGAAATGTTAGGTTGTACATATGGTACCAGAATAAAATTTTTCTTAAAAAAAATCCATGGAACTGCACAACACAATGAACCCTAAGTTAAACCATGGACTATAGTTATTAGTACAATTATAAAAATGTGCTTCATGCTTTGAAACATATGTACCACACCAATGCAAAGTATTAATAATAGGGTGGTATATGGAATCCTGTATTTTATGCATGGCTGCTATATAATCCCACAATTTCCCGAATTAAAAAAAAATTTTTTTAAACACAAAAGGCAGGCAGGCTGCCAGTTTTGCCAGTGTGCAACCCGTAAGAGATTATAGTCCAACTCCTCACCTTCACAAATAAGAAATCCTGTGCTTAATCCATCTTAACATTTAGTCAGAAGAGCTCTCTCAACAGAAATAGAGTGTTGCCATGGGTCAGGTTCAAGAGCTAAGAAGAGTTTGAGGTTAAAGATTATTGTGGGGATGGTCTCTTGTTTCCACCCATTTAATGTAAAAGGAGCATTCCTTTGTCCCTCTTCCCCTCCCCACCTGATTCTTCCTTCCAACTGTCTGATGTAAGCAAGGCTGAGGCTCATTGCTCTAGAAAATCTGAAGAAGTGATGAACCATTAGAGCCCTGCTCCAGTCCTTAGGGAGAAACTCTTGTTGTTTGGTTTGTTCTTCTTCCTGTGGCCCAACAGAAGAAGGTTCTCTGCTAGTAATAAAATATCCGTCTGTCGACCACATTAGCTGGCCCATCTTTCACTCAAGGACCTCTTGGGGAAGAATGACCAGAGTAGATAAGATCTGGTGCTGGGGAACCCTTGACTCCCAGTGTTGCACCCCTTCCCACTATCGTGCCACCTCCCACTGACTTTCATCCACCACCTTGCGATGGTCAAATTGCTCCACTGAGTTTAGCAACCTTAAAAAGATAGAACACATACCACCTCACTTTATCTAATCTCTCAACTCAGGCATGGCTCCTCAGCCCATACTCATCAGAAGTGCATGAAAATGAAGGTGATGACTATGTAGTAGAGGAGGATGGAGAACAAAGAGGCCAGAAGAGCTCAACTTATCTAGCCACAATGTTGGTTTGTACCCTAACAAGGGTGGAAGGCTAAGAGCAAGTGGCAGCCCACTAAAGGAGTGGAGAGAGCTCTGTAGCAGAGGCATGCATAGCACATTTCTCTAGCCCTCCCAAGAACAGATGTCGAATTCACTCACAAAGTTAAAACCAAACTGTGTTCTCCTGTGGATGTTGCCAAAAAATAAACAAAGTGTTTAACAATAATGGATTTTTTCTTTTTTGGTATGTATCTATATATTTTTAGTAGAGCAGCTGTAAACTTACAAAACAATCATGCATAATGTGCAGAATTCCCATACAACGCCCCTCCACTAACACCTTACAACATTAATGAATTTTGATGACCATCTTTTAAAAAAACAGTATGTACTTCCTTGCCTCTTTAAATGTATGGTGGATATGATTTCTATATTGTGATGCCCTCAGGAGCCATCCAAGTGGGCAGGACCACTGCCCTCTTACTACATGGTTTCCTAGAGTGGTGCTGGGGGGAATCTAATTCATTAGCTATGAGAATTCAAGGCTCAATCAATGGTTCCCTGGAAAATCCATATAACAAGCTGGTTAAGATAGTAAACTTAATATTATATGTTATATGAAGCCAGTTCTCTATGCTCTAAGCACATCTTCACCATTGATCTACTTTCAGATATGTGGGCAGTGTATATGTATTATGTATGTGCATTTATACATATCCATATATATATATATATTCCTCATTTCCCAGCTTTTTTCTATATTCTAAATATTCTATATTTCTATATTCTTTTCTAATTTATTCTAAATGGTCAATGTTGCCAGAAGTCTGACCATCTGTTGAATGAAATATCGCCCTATCTTGGGAATAGAAGCAAGTACACTAGTCAATAACAAAGACAGAAGTTTTCCTAGTCCACCCCCTCTACTTTTATTTCAGTTTATCTATTTATTCTCTACCTCACTGGAAAACCAAACGAACATGCTCCTCTCCCCTCTTCGGGCCATCCCTAATTTTTTTTTTAAAGAAATAACCCCTCAGGAGAAAAACTGCAACATTGCCACCACACCATACCATTTATAAATGTAAATTCATTCACGACAAAGCTTTGGTTCCAAATCTTACCACCGCACACCGTGCCCTACATGGCTACAAATGCGTTGAGAAACCTCAGAGCTGCTTTTTGATCACGACGCTGTATCAGCATCTGTCACAATGTGGTAAAACCTACACATTTGTCTGCACCCCTCTCTCCTCTTCCAGGTGGGCAGCATGCTGAAGACTCCCAAATTACCCATTTGGCTGTGCAACATCAATGGAAATTACAGCGTCCTTTTTAGCACAAACAGGCAGCTCTTATCAGACTGGAAAATGGAGCGTCTCTTTGATCTGTACTTTTGCAGTGGCCAGCCCTCGCAGAAAAAGCCCGCGCATCTTACAGTAGGTGAGCATCTCAGACTCTGGGTGCTGTGTGCTTTAATGTGCTTCAGGAGTCAGGGCGCCCGATGTTTAGCAGCCGGCGTGTACTCGCGCTCGCTCTGCGGGAAAACGCTCAGGCTTGTTTCTGACACGAATCCCAAAGGCCTGAGCCCCAGCACTGGCTGTAACATGGCGAGTCTAAACCTGCCTTAAACAGGAACGAGGGGCTTAGGAGTGGCACAGAAGAACAAACAACTTTCAGGTAAGAGGAAAAAACAAAGAATGAAGAATCAACTTTTCAAAAGGGCCTTTGCCAGGTTTTTTAGCATGAGGTATTTAATGACTGAACAAAATATTGGAAAAACAAGGGAGGGGGGGGCCACAATGCGCCAGTTCTACCCCGTTCTATCAGATGACTGGTGACATAAGCAACCAAACTGATAGTGCATGTCTGCTCAAATCAGTTCAAAAAGCAGTTTTGAGGCTTGCGATATGCCAGACATTGGGCTAGACGCTAGAAAAGCAGTGACGAATAAGGCACAGTCCCAGTAAACGTTTAGGAGGTTTTAGTCCAATGGGAGAAGCAGATGAACAATCTGATTATTTAATTTAATTTCAATTACAACCATCGTTTTTCAAACTCAAGAGGAAAACAGACTAACCTTAAATGTCTTTGGACACCAGCCCTTTTGTCAAGGGAATAAAGAGAGTGAGACTAGAAGTTTGCCTTGGTCCCCTTTCTGGAGCCTCACTGATGTCTCATTCTGCCTTTGGCATCACAGGCCTGGCTAGAAGTAAACTTTCAATATTATAACTAAATTTGGAAAAGTATCTTCATGACTATTTTATTTGTGCAGCCCCTAATTACTTTTCTTTAATTATGAAAAATAAATATTAAGTTCATTCAATTTTGTTTGACATTGACAAATACAGCCCTTAAAACACATTATTGTTTCTACCTCAACTCTCTTCTTTAAGGGACACATCATTGTTTTTTATTAACTCACATACATCAGGCGTATTATATTCTGGGCACTGTGCAGAAGCCTTAACAGCCGTCATCCCATTAAATTCTCCCAACTGTCATATGAGGCAGGTACTATGATATCTATTTTTACAGTCAAGGAAAACAAGGTGCCCAATAAAGTTATTAGCTGAATGAATGAGGCTTAGAGATGTCAAGTACTTTCTCCAGTGCCACACGGTTCATATAAGAGAAACCTGGGCCTTGAACCCAGTTCTCAAATACTGCACTAGAATGCTTCACCCTCCACCAAAAAATGTCAAATGTACCTCTTAGCAAACATTGCAAAGTGATGGGCTTCCGCTTTTCCCACTTTTCACAACAACATCCAACGACCCATCCCTGGCTTCACGTGTCACCTCCCGGTGCCATAAAGTGCAATATGCCACTCACCAACATTCATATCTCAAAATATACAACAAGGCAGGTTACGACAGGCTTGGTTTGTACGGGGCATTTCAACATGCCATCTCCCGGAACCCTCCCTGCGCGTAGCCACGTGGAGGAACGCAGCTTGCTGCGCCCGCCTCTGCCCAGCCACCCTCGGTTCCTTTCTTGCTGGCTTCCTCGGGAACGGCTTGGGTCCAAGTGCTGGGTGTTCCTCCCTCAGATACTCACTCCCATCACTGGGAGAAGGACCAGGATGGAGACAAACGTGGACCAGGAAGACGGTTTTCTCCAGTTGAGATGGCGATCAGAACCAAGTGGAGTGAGGCCACCGTCGACTGGAATGGCGCCGCTCCCTCTTTCTAAAGAGAAAACCAGGATGTGCAACGGAAGCGGAAGCAGCCTAACTCACCGCGAGATGCAAAAGTCTAATGTGGCGGAGACCATTTCATTTCTTCATTCCTTACTCACGAGCGCCACCAAAACACTCCGTTCGCTGTTTTTGTTTTGTTTTTCATGTTTTTCTCTGTTAAGCCCTCCACAGTTGCTATTGGCATTGCAAGAGAACCAGGGACCCTTATTGTATAAAAATGTAGCAAGTCTGCGTTGTGGTTCCTCTATAGTTGAGTGAACTGGTTCCTTCATTTTATTCAAGAGAGAATGAATATCTTTCCTGCATGTATTTCCAAATTATTCTTTTCTTAGTATCATTCTCTCCAGGGATTTTGGACACGGGCAACTAGCTTTCATTTGAGGATGAAGTCATTGGTAATGCATCATCAGACTTTCAGTTATGGCCAGAACTCAAGATTTCTCCAAGACTTTCTGGTTTGGAGAGCATTCCTTTCCAAGCATACATTTCACGTGCCCACACCAGCAAGTTCTTGCTGTTAAAATAGTAAACCGGCATCTACAGGGTTGAAGCAGGAACTATTACTGGTAGGTTGGCAGATATAGCAGTTGACATGTGGGTTTAAAGTAGTCGAGACAAGGAAGCAGAAGGAGACATTCTTTTTTATCAATGCTGTGTGTATGTTTCTTTTCTTCATAAGCTGGATATAAATACATAATCAGACAGATAAGCTGAGAAAGAAGTTTGATTCCTCAATGAAATAAAATTATATAAAATAAAATCTCTTCATATGTCATTGTTCAAAGCGGAAAACAGTTCTTTTTAGAATGTGATTTTTCCCTAGCCTATTAAATACCTATATTTTTTTCTGAAAAGAAATGCAGAATAGTACATATTCTTTCTAAAAGAAGTAGATGGGAACCATCTAGACATTTTTCTCTACCCACCCCACTGGCCTGACAACTCAGAGACCTTGGGCTTTGTAATCTCAAATCAAAGGTTAGCTTCTAAAGAACAACTTTTCTGCACTCGTTGTCCAAATTAATTTGTTAAATGCATTTTCATTTGGCTCAAAGAATAAAGAATGTTTTAATTTATGGAGGATGTGGAAAATGAAACTTCAAGGTGAATAATAAATTATGTCAAAAGAGAAAGCCAATTTGGCTCAGACTGCTGATTACAGTATCTTTATCATTGATGTTTTTCACCTGGGTTTTAAATCATACAAATGAGTTGGGAACCCACAGACCCTGGTTTTATTTGGTCTTAGTCTAAGCAACTGTTGTGCTTTTCCTTAGGCACTGTTTTTATTTTTGTGGACCCGGAACTGTATTTCTAACTAGATGCCCCTTTTGGAGTTAACCGTTGGAAAGCTTAGAGCCAAATTAGAAACCACAGCAAGTGCGCCAGTGAGGATGCTCTCAGCCCCATGTAAAAAAAGATCTCACTAAAAGTGTCTTAAACCTCAAGGACATTCCTTTCAACAAGACGTTTCTAGCCAGAAGGTCCAGGATTCTCTGATCACATTCATCCTCTAGAACCAAACACAACATCAGGGTTCTGTAAAAGGGACAGAAGCAGGATGACTGTTAGACAAAAACCAACAGCATTTGCCTGGCTGTGCATTCATCCTTACAAAAGGCATTTTTAAATTGCCCTTCTGCCTGCAACCATTTTCTGTCCCTGCCCTTATTTTTCCTTTGAATTTAAAAGTTATCCATAATTTATATTATTGTGCCATATTTTATATGCTGTTGTAATCTGTCTTACATTATTCTTGGAACAAGCCTACAAATAAGTAAAATCATAGAAGAAAGAGTAAGTACATATGCTTTATATATAAATGTATGCATCCCTTTATATGTCAATATTAAGTGAAAGTAAGGTTTTCTTTTATCTTGTAAAGAAGGCGCCCAGTAAGACTTGAATTCTTTTTTTAAGATGGAGACATGTTATTTATTTATTTGTTTAGATTTATTAATTTTTAAAATTATATATCCCCCCCTTTCTGCTTGTTCTTGCTGTGTTCATTTTTGTGTTCTTCTGTGTCTGCTTGTCACCCCCGCTGCGGCGACCCGCCGAGTCAGCTCACCGTGCGGCGGCCTGCCTGCTCACGGTGGCTTGCCCTGCCCGTGGCTGCTTGCCTTCTCAAGGTGGACTGCCCACTCGAGGAGGCCCCGGGAATTGAACCCAGGGCCTCCCATGTGGTAAACCGGAGCCCTACCAATTGAGCTACAGCCAGTTCCCGAGACATGTTATTTAAAAGTAGCTAGAAATTTCCAGGGAACATCAGTTCACTTTAGAATTTCCTATATTTTGAGAATCATGACTTTTATTGTCCTTTCCAGCTTCTCAAACATAAATCATGAGACATCTATTTGCTTGAAGATGGAGGTGTTAATTTTTTCTAAATAGTTGCCTAAATAGACCATACCTTTTGCAGGACCGGGTCTTGAGGAACTGGCAAAATATTTTCTTTTTCTTAGATATAGAATGGGACTGGTATGTCCCTCAAAATTATTTTGTTCTTGGAAGGTGTATGTATCATTTTTTTTTTTCAAGTTTTATGCTCACTGATGCCACAACGCCAGGTAGGACCAGGCCAGAGGGGAAGGCAGGCCTGAGTTTCCCTTCACCTCACACTGTGGAAGTAAGTGTGGAGAACAGCTGGCTGGGTTTGGTTCTGCCTTATCAGATTATGTGCAACCTCGAGTCATACCTGGACCTGCTCTTATTAACAAGTGAATAACGCAAACTATGGATATATACTGACGACTGTTCTAATTGCTTTGTAGGGCATCAGAAGCACAGCTGTTTGTTCATTTGTTTATTCATCCATTCAGTAGCCATTTTTTAACATTTCCTATGTGCAAGGCACATGGGTACTGGATTAAGACAATGAACAAAAGCGGCTCTTCTTTCATGGAGCATAGGCTCTTCTAAAGAGATGGACTGAGTCAAATAACATTAGTGAATGTAAACTTGAAAACTGAGGTAAGTGTTTGGAGAGAAGGGATTTCTGATGTGCAAAATCTTATAGTAAAGGACTGGAGGGTCAGGAAAAGGCTACTCTGAGGGAGAGATGGTTACAATGAGGTGGGAAGGCTGATAGAGATTCATAGGCGACAGGAAGAGGGAGGAGCACTTGGGAAACCCCGTGGTGAATGAGCTTGATGGACAGAGAAGCCAGCGAGGCTGGAGTGCGGAGAGCAAGAGAGCAACGTAGAGAGTGGGCTAAGAAGCAGCTAGAGAGGCAGGTAAGGACCCACGCCCCGGCTTTGTAAACTATGGGGCATGGGAAACCTGCAAAAGGTTTTAAGTCACCTGGAAGGTATACATTTTGAAAAAATGCCTCTGTATGAGGAACAGATTGGAAAAAACCCAGAGAGGGTGCAGAGACTAATTAGAAAGCTATAGCGGAGGTCTGGGCAAGAGGTGGTTAGAACAGAGTGGTGGCAATAAAGGTAGCCCGAAGTGGAACTCAAGGGATACCAGTCAGTGGGTAAATAGAGAAGGCTAAGAAATAGACTGCCAGGTGTGAAGATGAGGGAGAAGAAGGAGTCAAGAATGACCTCTAGGTTCCTAGTTTGATAACTAGATGGAAGGTTGTGCCTTGATTGGATCTGGAAGCACTAAAAGAATGGTAGATTTAGAGGGGGAGGAAATCCTAAGTTCAGTCTTGCACATGAAACATCCAAGGGGAGAGGTAGAATAGCAGATTCAAAATGAAGACCTGGAAGTCAGAGGAGAGGTTTTGGCCTTCAGGAATCACTGGGAGGATCACATGTGGGAGTCACTGATGGCAAGGTACATGTCCATCTGGGATAATATTGCCTTAAAAGAGTAGGAGGCAAGAAGAGTGCCAAGCCTAAAACTGAATGCTGAGGGATTCCACTGTCTTTAGCCAAGTAGGGTGTGATGAGCCTAGAAAGGAGGTAGAGAAAGAGCAGCCAGAGGTAAGGAGGAAAACCAGAACTGAGCTGTATCTAAAGGGACAGGAATTTTCCCTGTCAATCGTCTTGGGGGGAAAAGAAGGTAGACTTTGGGTGAGGGAAGAAACGTTCTCCCCCAACCTCCTCCCACCTGCCAGAGTCGGGAGGCTTGTGAAGGAGCCAGGGCTACATTTTGGGAACACAGTCAAGGGGTAGATAACTACAAGTTGTCAGAGGTCCAAAGGGCATCTCATAAGTGAGATGCGACTTAGAGAAGTAAAGCCTTGGGTTTTCCTGCATTGTAATTCCACTGAGTTTGAGATTTGATAAACATTCCAGCCTGGTATTCTCTGTGCTTTGGGGAATTAAGAGAGGGGCCTGTTTCACATGGGGAGAAACTGTCTAGCACTTGGAGAAGTCAGTCACATAACAGGGTACGATAACTAACTTGTGAGACATAGCGTGAGGGAGAAAAGCAAAAGCAGCAGGAAAAAATAAACAAGACTCCAGATAAGGGCAGAAAAGACCCAACCTCAGAGGATACAGTTCTATGTGGGCTTGGACCTTAAGTTAGGAATTAAATCCGTTTCTGTCAAGTTTGACGTTTGTACAAAAATCCTTATCCTGACTTCATGAAAATGCACAGCAAATGTTGTGTTTTTTTAAAATAATATATATATTTTAAAGATACTTAGATTACATAAATGTTACACACAGCAAATGTATTGAAGACACATATTTTGGCATAAAAACAAAAAGTGCTATTAGTGACCATCAGGTGATATCTAAATCAGAGTATTTTCAGTTCATAACCTTATAGTAAAATCAACCAGTGAAGATCAAGTTTGAATGAATTCAACCAGTTATTTTCAGTATAGCCGGTTTGAAGTTTAACTCTATTGAATGTATTCATATCCCACCTCCTTCAAAAAGGACTTGGGGTGGCTGGTAACTGGTGAACCTTCTAGAGAACATCATGTGGGTTCCACCCCCACCCCACCCACCCAGTAATGGAACCTAATTTAGGGGGAGTAAATAACAACAAAAACTCTCGCTACTGTCCACAAGGTGGTGCTATGAAAATGACTTTTCAATCCTATTATAAAGGATAAATGTGGACAATTTAATCACACACACAAGAAAACCTTAAATATTTCTAAAATTGTCCCAATAGCTATTTAATCTTTGTGATACTTAGGATTGGAATTACCACGCTTGGTGGGTTGGACTGCTCTATCCTGGAAGTCATCCTCACGCTTCCCGTCCCACAGGACAGCAGGAGCTGTAGATCTCAGCTCCCAAAAAGCTCTGTGTGCCCTGCCACCTCCCCTGGTACAGGCACCACTATCCCTCCCCTGGGCTACTACAGCAGCCCTCCAACTGGTCACCTCGCCTTCTCTCATCTCCTCCCACTCCTGTCACCACACAGCAGGTATCTTTTTAAATTCAAGTATAGTCATTCATATTATGATAAGGTGTGATACTTTGGACACAATGCCCACATTTTGACATGCTCGGTGTATTAGTCAGCCACAGGGGTGCCTTTTGAAATATACCAAAAATTGGTCAGTCTCTATAAAGGGTATTTGTTTGGGGTAGAAGCTTACAGTTACCAGGCCACAAAGCATAAATTTCTTCCCTCACCAAAGTCCACATGTTGGAGCAAGACAGCTGCCGACGTCTGCAAGGGCTCAGGCCTTTGGGTTCCTCTGTTCCCGGGGCTGCGTTTCTCTCTGGGCTTAGCTTCTGCTTCCTCCACAAGTTCAGCTGTAGACCATGAGGTTCTCGACGCTTTGTGTGTCTCCACAAGGCCAGCTGTAGACTATCGGGCCAACGGCTCACTCCAACATCAGAACTGCTTCTCAAATCTGCTTCTCAAATCTTCTG
>PVKH010038846.1:0-11267 GCA_004027955.1 Chaetophractus vellerosus | reverse complement strand
ACGCCTGTGGCTGACCAAAACAGGGTATAATTATTCTTTTAAAACACCGTATTACTTTTAAAATTTTAAGAGAAAATATGTATATTTATATTTATGTATGTACATATTTTCTCATTTTCTCAATTTTTAAAAGATAATAAAATGGCTTAAGACACTGAGCTGCCTGATTCATCATATAAATGATGAACAGATACTTGAGTGTATATATATATATATATATACTGTATATTTGAGATAAAAACACAAAGGAGGAGGGAGTATATGGAGCTATATTGTAGAAAAATTGCTACATCTTACACACACCCCCACACACATTCCAGATATGGAGATTTCTCCTTCTGCTCAGGAATAGAGTAACAGGGTAACCCTTGCCTGTAGCTACAACAAAAAGATTAATAATATCATACAAAATAAAAGAGAAAATCATTTTCAAGAAGAGGTGGAAAGGAAGAAGCAATGATCAGCAAATAAATTGATACACAAGACTCTAACTCTACTGTTTGTAGAAAGAAGGAAGGACAAAGAAGAAGACAAACTTCCCAACCAAATTCTGAAGGGTATAAGGTAAAAATGCAGTGGAGCTAATCTATCACTCAATATTGGTATGAAATATGGCAAAAAGAGAGCTTTTTCATTTCAAAGTTCAAAAGAGTCTTTGCTGTTCATCAGGTAAATTAAAGATATTAATTTATAATAGACCTTGCATTTGTGTTAAAAGTTTAAATGTCGACTTTCATGTCTAATCAAGACTAACAGGACCAGATTTATCCTTCCACCTGAAACAACAAAAAGGCCATACATAATAAATGTAGCGATAGTCCTCATAATATTAGAGTTAGGAAACAAGGGCCTGATGATGAAAGATGGTAAACACACAGGACGAGCCTTTCTATTCGCCCAGCCTACTGCTGGGAGACTTACCGGTCCATGGCACCGGAAGGGGAACCCAGTCAGAGCCCAGCAGACCCCGTGAGTTGATGAGACTAAGCAGAGATTCTGGGAAGATCAAGGCAGTTTCAATTTGAATAAAAAAGAATAGGAGGAGAGAGGAATGAAAAGAGAAATAACCCGGGAGATCTGTATGGTTTCTCTTGAGTTTTAACAGAATACTGATCAGCACACGTGTAGGGAAACTGCAAAACTTGGAATAGTGCCAATTCCAATATACCAAACTAAAATTATTTATAATTTATAGGGGATATCTCAGTAGTGGGGACTATTTAGTCGTAGACCAACCTGCTTCAGATCATCCTAACAAGTCACAAAAACAATATCCAAAACGACTAAACTATTACCTAATTGCATCGCAGAACAAAGTATAATTTGGAATAACAAATATCTAACACTCACCAAGTTAGAATTCATAATTCCTAGCATTTAATCAAAGATTGTCAAGCATGCAACTTGAGATTAATAGTTGTGTTATATATTAGCAGGCTCCCTTTATTAATAATACATTGTTTAGAATTTTTAGAGTTTCCATGAGGTATACTGTAATTTTTTTGATACAATATATTTGTCATATTTTGGTTTCCAGGTTTTGCTGGTATCAAAAATATAATTTGGAAAGGACTCGAATTTCTACTGTTGTCTTCAGGGGGGTTGGGGTTACTTTGTCTTATTCTTCTACAAAATGTTTAGGAGAGCCTATCAAAGAAGATTTCTTGGACTGTACTGTTTATTGCAGGAAGGTTTTTAAGTTACAATTAAATTTCTTCAATTCTCATTTAATATGGGATATTTTATTTATACTAGGATACTTTGGTTTAGTTGGATTTGGTTGGGATTTCCAATGAATTTTTCACAATATCCTGTCTTATCTTTTTAATATTAATAGAATTTGAAATGATGACTTCTTTTTTATTCCTGTTATTGTTTATTTGTGCTTTCCTTCTTTTTGCCTTGATAAATCTGTCAGAGATTTGTCAAAATTTTGTTTTGTTAAAAATTAACAGTCTTTTGTTGATTCAATCTATTCTATATTTTAAATACATTAATATCTACTCCTACTTTTATTATCTCCCACTTTCTACTTAGTTTAACTTTTATTTTCTGTTCTTTTTGAAACATTGAGAATGACTATTGAATCACTGATGATCATCTTGAGTAATATAATTGAATGCATTCTTTTTAAAATATTATTTTTGACACTCAAATATTTAGAAATAACAAACAGCCATTTAACTATATTTTTAAGTTTGATAGCAAATGTTGATTAATGGGATGTCCTTGCCAAGTGATTTACTGATGTCACTTAGTTGAGTGATATGAATCTAACAGAAATAATCATTATTAAAATGGAAAAGCACTGAGAATGGTTAAAACATAGTAAAGTTTTTAATGACTTAATACTAATACTACAATGTGGTTAACATCTTTCTATAGTGTGCCAAAGATTATTTAAATCAAAATATAATTATCAGAATTGTTAGCCTTAGCAGAAAGATGGGAAGTAATTTTTCCTTTTCAAATTCATTACTTCATCAAAAATAAACAACTGGCTATATAAATAATGGGAATTACCTTTTTAGGTACTTATACAATAAATTCAAACTGGATGATACAACAGCAATTGGATGTTAAAAAGGCAGGTTGAGCAAACAAAATCTTAAATCTGCATTTTGCAGATATCAATTCCAACACCAGATGACATACTTGGGACATGCGTGGAAATGGAAGGGAGGTAGGTAATGGTAATAGCAGGAAAGTTAGTCCAGATAAATTTATTAATAAACTGCTAAGGGCTGAGTTACAGAGTAATATGAAAATATTGAACCAGCGGGAAGCTCAGATATTAGATGAGTTGTCATCCATTTGCAGGCTTTTCTCCATGGGCTTATTGAGTAATCGTGAGAAAGAGAAGATGCAGGACAAAAGACCAGAGGATATACCCCACATGGTGCAGTCCTGGAAGAGCAGAGCAGACACCACTGGGAGAAAGGAGTAAAGTGTTGTCTAAAGCCTTCTATGCTATGCAAAGAACCAGTAAACTTGAACACAGGTCAGTATGAACCAACTTGGAAATAAGGGAGAAACAGTGAGGAAAAAAAGGAATGGAGCACGTGAGTGATGTAGATCTTATATGATTTTGTAATCTCAGAAGCTGAAGAGTAACAGAATAGGACAGGGGAAATATTTGAAGGGATTATAGCCATTAATTCTACAAACACAATGAATGACAACAAACCACTGACCCAAGAACCCCAGGGGACTCCCAGAAATAGAAATGGCAATTAAAACAACAGCAGCCTCAGCAACCACCACCAACACACACACCACTAAACATTCCATTTGAAAATGTGGAAAACCAAAGATAAAGGAAAATCTTGTAGACTGTGAGAGGAAAAAGACACATTACTTACAAAGGAACAAAAATGAGAATTACAGCAGACGTGTCATCAGAAATTATGTGAACAGTTTACAAAAAATGGCTTCTTCTCAGTACTAAATGGAAGAGGGGGGAAATCTCTTAATCAGAAATCTCTACCCAGTGAAAATATCTTTCAAAAACAGATAAATACCTTTCCACATGACTCTACAGGCATTAAAAAGATAATAAGGGAACATTATAAACAACATTATTCTCATAAATTCTAAAACTTGTATGAAATTAGTAAAACCCTTAAATGACACGAACTACAAAACTCATTCAAAATGTCACAGATAACCCTCATGCCCTTATATCTACTAATGAAATTACTGAATTAATTATTTTAAATATTTGAACAAATAACATTCCAGTCCCAGATGGCTTCACTGAAAAATTCTATCATTTAAGGGAGAAAGTATACCATTTAGAGACAATCTATTACAGAAATAGAAGATGGAACACTTTCTTCCCCACTTGTTTTATGAAGCCAGCATTACCCTGATACCAAAGCAAAAACATTTTGAAAGAAAAAAATTATAGACAGATATGCCTCATGAACACAGACAGAAAACTTTTAAACAAAATCATAGTAAATTGAGTGCAGCAATATATGAAAATGATAATATATTATGATCAAGTGAATCTTACTTATGCAAAAATGATGCAACATTCAAAATTAATCCATGAGTTAAAAACCCAGGTCCCACGTGCGGGTGTGCCAGGACCCGCCGAGCCACACAGCAAGATGATGACATAACAGGAGACTGACACAGGGAGAGCAAAGACAAGATGAGCTGAAAAACCAGGAACTAAGGTGGCCCAGGTGGCAGAACACCTCTCTCCCACATCAGAGTTTCCAAGGATTGAATTCCGGGGAAGATAGGAGGAGAAGGATGAGAAGAGAGAGCAGGAAACAGACACAGAGTATTGCCCAGCGAATGGATATAAAAAACAGCAAAAACTTGGGGGGGGGGAGCTCAAAATGGATAAAAGCAAACAAATAAATGAAATAATTTTTTTTAAAAAGATTTACATGCAGCAACACGGATAAACCTTGAAGCCATCGTTTTGAGTGAAATAAGCCAGACATGAAAGGACAAACACTGTATGATTTCATTGACATGAAATAATTAAAGAAGCAAATTCATAGAATCAGAAACTAGAATATAGTTTACCAGGTGCCAGGGTGGGGATAGGGAAAGCAGAGCAAAGCAGAGTTAATGTTTAATTGGTACAGAATTTCTGTTTGGGGTAATGGGAAAGTTTTGGTAATGGATGTTGGTGATGTTAATTGTGAATGCAATTAAGAGCACTGAATTATATATGTGAGTGTTGTTAAAAAGGGAAATTGGGGGTTGTATATATGTTACTAAAATAAAAATTCAAATAAAAAAACATAGGACAGTACAACATAAACACTGAACACTACTGTAAATAACAGACTATAATTGTTAGTCAAATTATAATATTCTTTCATCAATTGGGAAAAAGTTATCACTAATGCAAAATGTTAATAAATGGAAGAGAGTATATGGGAATTCTGTATTTTCTGCATGATTTTTCTGTAAGCCTACAAACTAATAAAAATTATTAAAAATTTAAAAAGATTTACTTACAGCTCAAAAGGTCAGGGAAAGGATTTATGAAGACAAGTTTTATAAAGAATACCCTAGGAAGAGTGAGGGGGGATTGCTTTCTTTTTTTGCATCAGGGTAAATTACTATTTTTTCTTCTTGATTGATTTTTACCTTTAAACCATTAAGGCAGATTTTGGGATCTGGAGATGAAAGGGTAACCAAGACAAACTTAATATGCATTAGAGTTCTCTGTGCTTTCTCTTCTGCATGTTCCAAGCAGGTTGCTGGGTTTTTTTTTTTTTTTTTTAGGTACTGGGAGGGGCATTGAAACTGGGACCTCATATGCAGAAGGCTTGCGCTAAATCACTGACCCGCATCTGCTCCCCGGAGTTGGCTGTCTCCTCTATTTGCTCCTTGTCTGCTCATTGTCTGCATTCCTTGTCTATTTATCTTTAGGAGGCATCAGAACCGAACCCCAACCTCCCATGTAGGAGGCTGGCGCTCAACTGCTTGAGTCACATCTGCTTCCCAGGAGTATGTTTTTTGTTTTTTGTTATTTTTCTGGTACATATATAAAGGATAATATTCTCTCTCTCTCCCGCCCAAAGAAAAACTTAAATGAAATGATATTTTGAGTAATCACAGCGAGATTAGAGATTTAGGACAGTGAGAGAGTAAATGATGATGGTCTCTGTGATTAGGTGGTTCTCCACCAAAGTATGCTGTTTCCAGTGGAGTTGATTTTAGGCCGGCATTTCCACCCATGCTAAGAATTTTCTTTTGTTTACTTTGTTTTTATTGTTATTGCGTTGCCTGAGGTAATAAGGAAAGCAGCAGAGCCACTGCACTTGAAAGAACCATGAAAATTTAGGAACACTGGTATATCAGGAGCAGTGTGAAAAAGAGGCCAGAACAACGACCCCTGGACCCACCAAAGCCCATGCAGCACCCTGTGTCCAGCAATTCTTCTGCCACCTCCACCGTGTCCAAGAGAAAGGCTGAAGGGGACGTTAAAGGAGATAAAGCCAAGGAAAAGGACAAACCACAGAGAAGATCTGCAAGGTTATCTGCTAAACCTGCTCCTCCAATGCCTAAAAAGGCCCCTGCAAAGAAGGGAGAGAAGATACAGAAAGGGAAAAAAGGGAAAGTTGATGCTGGCAAGGATGGGAATAACCCTGCAGGAAACAGAGATGCCAAAACAGAGCAGGTACAGAAAGCTGAAGGTGCTGGAGACGCCAAGTGAAGTGTGTGCATTTTTGACAACTGTGTTCTTCTGGTGACTGGACAGTTTGAAATATCTATTTTTTATCAAGTTAATTAAAAATACAGAATTTTGTTTTACTTTTTAAAAGCTATGTTGTTAGCACACAGAACACTTCATTGTTGTTTTGGGGGCAAGGGACAAATGTTACTAATAGAATATCTCTGAAGCTGGATTTATATGGGAGAGAATACCTTTCCCCTCTAGTTTTTGAGAGACTTCCTCTTTACTTCCAAGAGAAGGGAATCCCTGACATTGATAAATGTTGTTCGCCTTGGCACAGATACCCTGTGGTGTGGAAAAACTAAAATTTGTTTTTATGTGCTCATGACCTCTCCTCTCTACCTTCAGCATATTACTTGACTCTCTTAAACCCAGAGACCTACTGGTGCCTGAACCCCCCAAAAATTGGTTACCAGGATGTCAGGCCATCTGGACTTTCCAGTGATGCCATGGAAATGGCATCCCTCCAAAGAGTAGCAATTCTTTTTTTAGACTGTGCACAATTCTGCTGTTTTCCTTTCATTTCCTGAAAGTCAGGGTTAGCTGGTGAAAAGTGGTTAAACAACATGCTATATGTGAAATGTCAACCCTCACTCTGAACTTTCCCTATTCAGAGCATCAAATGAAGACTTGATTGGGGTTTATAGTGTTTTCTGATTTTGGTAGTCCATTGAGGAAGGGAATTTATAATTTGTTGTATACTGTAAACGATTACCTACACATAGTCTACCTCAAATGCCATGCTTGTTTATGAAAAGTATCTTTAATAAAGCTGGATGCATTTTGGCTTGGGAAAAAACCCCAACAAACAAACTGCCAAATCAGCTAGAACTAGAATGTTTTAGCATCTGATGAGGGGCAGCCCTCTTCAAACCCTTCAAAAGATGGACTGTGAAGACAAATTCATTTTGGTTTAAACCAAGAGAAGACATGGCATTTCCTGCTCATCTGAGTCAAGGAGCTGAACTGTATGCCCTCTACATGAATAAATGCAGGAAAATACTGCTTTTTACTCAGCTAGAGGTTTAACTAGTTTAGGTGGATGCTTAGTGGAAGTAAGTAATCTGTCCTCCCTGTGAGAAAGCTCAGGATTCCTTGAACTGAGAAGTGAAAGCTCCACAAAAGTAAGGTGCTCCACAAAAGAAAGGTAAACGAAGGTGAGAAGTGACACGTTTCAGGCAGAAAACTCTGACAAGAAGTACAGAACATGCCATTGTTGGGACTTACTGAGTAACTGCAGGCATTGAGAGAAGCAGGAAGCATCACATACCATAGTTAGCAGTTTAGAGTTCATCTGAGAGATCCTGGTGAAAGTGTTAAAATAAAGGTCTTTCAGGTAGACTCCAGTGGGACAGTGGGAGAGTAATTGGTTGACAGGAACGAGTTGAGGGAAGAGCACTCAAGCCTCCACAGATAGGTCTCTGCACAGACACTATGTGATGAACACTTGTGGGGAGACTGTTCCCTTCTCTGAATGCTTTCTTGATACTTCATAAACTCAAAAAACAAAAGCCAAAAGTTGACAAAGAAAGCTTCATGCTCCAGAAAAGCCTTAGTTTCTCCTTGAACAGTCCAACGCTACTGAAGTCTTTCAGAGCAATAGCAAAGAGGCTGTTGAAAGTCACCACAGAATGAACCTGTTCTAGTTCATGGAACTGGGAAAACTGACCACATCTATGCAGACCGGGAGAAGTTAGAGTCAGCTTTACTGTCTCGGCATTTTGTGCACTTGACATTTTCTTAACATCAATGACCGGAAGACATTTGCCATTACCAAGAGCAGAGAAGAGGTCCAGGGATACCATGTCCTAGCCCCGGGCCAACCAAAGAGTGGATCAAGCTCTTTAGGTCACTTCCATGCCCTTGTTTGTACAGTAGCTTTGCTATTTTCTAGCTGCAACTTATATTCTGCATGTTTCCTCATCATTAAAATAAAGGGGTTAGTCAGGGCTTCTTAACCAGGGGTCTGTGAGCTTGAATTGAAGTTCAAAAAAACATTATTCTTGTGGGGATGTGATGGTACCGGTGTGATATATTTATTAAACAATACACAGTATAGTGTGGTCTTAGTAAGGAGTCCATGGTTTCCACCTGACTGGCAAAGGTAACTGTGGAACAAATAAGGTTAAGGACTCCTGGATGGTCTCTCAGACTCTATCCTAAGCTCTTTGCAATAATTGTAGTCATGAAGTCTGTTTAAGATGTTATTGACCTTCTGTGAAGGAAACAAATCCTTTTGGAGTTGAAAACCATGAAATGTGGATCTTTAGTAGTGTGATCATAAGTTGATATTTTACATTTTGAATTAAATAAAATAAACAGTGAAAAGGTGGAAAATAGGGCAGCAGCCTAAAAAAAAAGAAGTGTTATATATGAGTCCTGAAAATCTTTCAGATAAGAAGTTATAATTATGGAATAATTAAGACAGGAATAAATGAAACTTCCAGCAAATCAATGGCTTTTGAATGAGATATCTATTAATTTAAAATACTGAATTTTTGAGATTTTCAAAGGCAGCAAAGTTATGTATGCAATAAGATCTATATAGAATTACTTGGAAATATTTTTTTTAATTCCATTTCTTTTTATTTTTTTGGTTATGCTTTCTTTCTTCCTTTGTATTTCCTCCTTATATGATGTTATTTGATGTTTGATGTTTTTTAGAGATCAAGATTTGAATTTTTATTTCTTCTTTTTTGCTCCTACAGGGCATGTTATCTGAAACGATTGGTATCATGAGATATAAAATTTTTTTCCATGATATTCAACCTGGATTATACCCAAGTACTTTCAGATGAAAACATCAGACTTACTGATAGGGCATTTATTGACATTCTTGTATGCTTATATTTGCCAGAGAGAAAACAGAAACCCTGAGTTGAGCTGATATTTACATTCATGGTGATGCTTTTTGTTTTGGAAATTTACATAATTCACAATATCATAAGAAAAAATTAACAGGGTATATATTTTTATATGAGAAATATTTTATATAAGTATTCATATTTATATATAAGTATAGTTGTAAATATTAAGTAACTAACAGATTAAATAGATGACGGATAGCTAGCTAGCTAGCTAGTTAGGTAGAAATAGATATTGACATATGTTCTTTGATGTACTTTGGCAAGTAACATCATGGAGTAGATGAATTCAGTTTTTGTTTTTGGCAAACATTTTCTTCTCCCAGGTTTCAGATTGAATAAATTTATATCAAATGAAAGTAGGGCATGAGCACGTTAAGTACTAACCCTTTTTTTAATTGGGATCAGAGCAGAAATATTAAAGTGAAGCAGATGTTTTCAATGGAAAGTCAGAAGCATGTGCTATTGGTTGTTAGAAGAGGAAGTTTGTGTTGTTGATGACAATACTAACAGTGATAAAGTTGGGAATACTGTTGCTTATTTCACTCTCAAAGGAAAACACAAAATAGAACTTTGTAATAAGTTTATTTAGCAGTGGTAATGATTCTAAGAGGCATATATAGTAGAAAATAAAAAAAGATGAATAAATTTACTTTTATGAAAATAGTATAGAATTATAGAATTGTGCTGGTATATGTGGAGCCACTGATCTATTTAATTGAAGTTAATAAAATTAAACAAACAAGTAGCATTGAAAAGAGATAAGGAGGTAATAAATGAACCTTTTTTTAAATTACCCTTTCTATCTTTCTTTAGACTTCATTTGGCTCTAAATATTTAGAGACCCTTACCTTATAAAAATAAATGCAATATAGTAAGCTAACCATTCAAATACTAGTAATGAGGATTTGGCAAAGAAAAAATAAGCATGGAAAATTAATGTGGCACAAAGACTCACATTGATACAAAACTCTAAAAGGGGTAGGATGTAATTTTGACATTCTAGTTTTCTCCTCACTAGATTTCTAACAAATAACATCATGGGAAAAACATAATTAGTCACTGATTTCATGGTGAATTGTCCAAAGAAAATTATTTAGGTGACTCAAATAGAGACTAAAGACTTTTTAGCTGATGCAAATCAGGGAACACCCGAAGATCAAATGTTGCCCTAATTGAAGAAGGATCGTGGTCTTTTCAAAGAATGAGAAAAATTGAGTACTTTTCTTTCAGTTTTGGCTTAGGCAGCAATGAAAGTTAATGAAAAGTGTGTTTGGAGGTCGGTCCTGCTTTTGCTTGTTCTGGTTGGTGCAATCCAGAAAACCATCAGCAAGTAACATCATGGAGTAGATGAATTCATTTTTTGTTTTTCGGTAAACATTGTAGTCCTTACAATTTATCAACAAGCACAAGATCACAGAGTAGGGAAGATATATAGCAATTAAAAAAAGGAAGGGGGCAAAAGAAGAAGGCAAGGGAAAAACAGTGTCCCTCTATAATGTGTATTTTATTTCTTTTAAATTCTATAAAGTAAAAACTAATAGGAAAAAATAAAGAAAAAACAAACAAAAAACAAAATACAAAACCAAATGATTTCTGTCAGTGAGATAGGAATCCAGGTCTTTAGCCTTCGAAAAAGACTTTCTGTTATATAACAAATATCTTAAAGCCCATTTTTTGCAATATGCTATTGATTTTTTTATCATACTTGTAAGTTTAGGCTGCTAGTGTGACAACGAGACATATAATTAGTAAAAGCAATTCTTGGAGGAGCAATATTTGGGGTGGTGTGATTTAGTGGTGAATTTAATATCTAGGGAAGTAGGCACTGTGCATATCCTTCACTAAATCCTCAAAATATTCTTCTCATCTAAGATTTTGAAAGAACCTGAAACTCACTTCTTGAGTATACATGCTGACAAGTAAGGGGGCAACAGTCTTTTCCTACCGCCAATATAAAGCCCTAAGCCAGTGGTTCTCAAATTTCAGTGTATCATAATCAGCTAGAGGGCCTGTTTAAACCCAAATTGTAGGGCCCCACCTGCAGAGTTTCTGATTTTGTAGTCCATGGAGGAGCCTGAGAATTTGCATTTCAATTCTGTTCCCCTTGATTGTGATGCTTCAGGCTCAGGCAGGCACCACACTTCCTGAGACTGCTTCTGTGCCCTCACTGTGGCCAGAAATCCTGAAAT